>JAJGOT010000313.1:0-167500 GCA_022457155.1 Cladopsammia gracilis | reverse complement strand
GGCTGCCTGAGGCGCCTTCATGAGCTAACGTCTGATCTCATTCTCGTAAAAATGTAAAGCGCAACTGATTATATTCATATAGAGGTTTGCGCTATATAAATGTAAAATATTATTATTTATTAGATGTCACGTTTACTGTGCTGCTACTGTTACCGGGGCCACTTAAACTAAACTAACCAATCGGATTACAGGAAACGAACAATACATTCCAACCTAAATTCGTTTGAGCCAATCAACAGCGCGGAGAAAACAATGACCCGAAGCGTAAAATGTGACCTCTCACGCGAAAACGGTACAAACGGCTATCCATTCGAGGTTGGTGAACGGATGAATAGCGGATGGCCGAGCCGTTTAAAACAGTTAATACCATGAACGGACGAGGAAAAATTTTGAACGGATCAGGTTGAACGGCAGAAGAAAAATTTCGAATGAACGGCAGAAGAAAAATTTCAAACGACTGGCTGCAAACCGGCGGCTAAAACGGATATCGAAAAATTTTGAGCGAACAATCAAAGACGCGAAGGAACAGTTAAAATCAAAACCCGAGTCTTTTTCGGCCTTAAAATCAAAACTCTTCAAGTAAATTGCACGCTTAATGTTTACATTTACGAGCACTGTATGTACTAACCGAAGCGTAACTCTGCGCTTTGTTAAAATTTGCATATGAGACAGTGTTGGTAACGCAACATACTTTTTGACTGTCCGCTTCTAAGAATTCTCTACGATGGCCCAGAAGGCTCACAGTTCAGTTGTGATTTTTGACAGTTCAGTTGTGATTTTTCACAGTTTAGTTGTGATTTTTCACAGTTCAGTTGCGATTTTTCACGCAGTTCAGTTGTGATTTTTCACAGTTCAGTTGTGATTTTCACGCAGTTCAGTTGTGATTTTTCACAGTTCAGTTGTGATTCTCACGCAGATCAGTTGTGATTTTTTAAACAGTTCCAGTTGTGATTTTCTGTTTGGACGAAAGAGACTGGGACTGAACATACGGGACAAAGATTCTCCTGGAAATGTGTTTTCCTCCAGCCATTTTGAAAGAAAGTCGTGTTTGTCTTTTCGAGCTTGATAGTTTTTCAATATTTTACCAATGGATGCTATAATAAGGCAAACTGTGCGAGAGGAAATCAGGCGTCAGGGTCAGAACAGCAATGAACACGTCGAATCTACTGCTCCGAGTGCTAGTGCACCTGCTCCGAGTACTAATGTACCGTCCAATTCAAACCAGCGTACGGTAAACCGACTGTCTGGACTGCTCGAACGCATCAGAGGTCAACCAAAGGGGAAAAAAAGAAAGCCTGATAAAGGACATCGAATTCAAGTTCGGTGGATTCATTACAACGAGGATTCAAAGCTTTTTGTTCCAATTCGTCAGAAGAACGGTGGAGGAAGCGGGTTAACCTATTTCCCGGAATTGGATGACCGTGAAATCCTAAAAGCCGGAATGTACCAAAACATGAAAAATAAATAAATATCCGTTTAATACTCGTTTAATTTTTCGTTCTTGACATCGCGTGGCGTAGTTTTAGTCTTCAGTCGCGCAGACTTCACCTTTTTACGCCAAATTAAATTTTGACTATAGCGTGATTGTATAACGCACGCTGTGGTCTAAACTGAGTATAGTGCGACACATCGCGCTTCGTTGTCAGGCACATATTTCACAGGCTTAGCCTATAATCTATAAACAGGATAGATGAGCACAAGCGGCCCGTTGAAACGAGGTAGTCACGATTTTAAATTTTCCAATACAGTATTATAACTATATGTACACAGCATTGCGAGTAATTTTGCTTGTGGTTTTAGAATTTATAAGAACTAATTGAGCCATCAGGTGGGGAAAGGTTATTTTGCGAGCAGACCCAACAGTACATTTTTGTTCACAATAATCAGAAAACATTTGCTTTTTTGTAATAACAAAAGGAAACACATCAATAAAGGCAGACAAATTAAATTTATACTACAGCTAAAAAAAAATGACGTGTCAAAAACTTACCGTGAGAACCGTTTGTTCTGATTGGCTCGAATTGAATGTGAAATTGAGGTTGCACGTGTAGTGCTGGCTATTTAAAACACGATTTTCTCCACGCGAAGATGCAACGTTGTCAAAAAATCGCCTTGGCGAAATTCTTAAAAATGTGTAAAAATGTATGAATACAAAAGTGCATAATACGGTATGGAAAATTTAAAATCGCGACTGCTTTGTTTCAACGGGCCGCTTATCCTGTTTATAGATTGGCTAAGCCTGTGAATTGTGCTTGACAACGAAGGGCGATGTGTCGCACGCACTATACTCAGTTTAGACCACAGCGTGCGTTATACAATTAGGTCACGCGCTATAGTCAAAATTTTGGCATAAAAAGGTAAAGTAAGAAATCGGAAAACTGCGCGACTGAAGACTAAAACTACACCATGCGATGTCAAGTACGAAAAATTAAACGGCTATTAAACGGATATTCATTTATTGTTCACGTTTTGGTTCATTCCGGCTTTTAGGATTTCACTGTCAAGATTCCGAATTCCGGATTCCGGATTCCGGATTCCGGGGAATAGGTTAACCCGCTTCCTCCACCGTTCTTTTGACGAACTGGAACAAAAAGCTTTGAAACCTCGTTGTAATGAATCTACCGAACTTGAATTCGATGTTCTTTATCAGGCTTTCTTTTTTTCCCCTTTGGTTGACCTCTGATGCGTTCGAGCAGTTACCAAACGCTGGTTTGAATTGGACGGTGCATTAGTACTCGGAGCGGGTGCACTAGCACTCGGAGCAGTAGATTCGACGTGTTCATTGCTGTTCTGATCCTGACGCCTGATTTCCTCTCGCACAGTTTGCCTTATTATAGCATCCATCGGTAAAATAGTGAAAAACAATCAAGCTCGAAAAGACAAACACGACTTTCTTTCAAAACGGCTGGAGGAAAACACATTTCCAGGAGAATCTTTGTCCCGTATGTTCAGTCCTAGTCTCTTTCGTCCAAACAGAAAATCACAACTGAACTGTTTGAAAAATCACAACTGAACTGCGTGAGAATCACAACTGAACTGTGAAAAATCACAACTGAACTGCGTGAGAAATCACAACTGAACTGTGAAAAATCACAACTGAACTGCGTGAAAAATCACAACTGAACTGTCAAAAATCACAACTGAACTGTCAAAAATCATAACTGAACTGTGAAAAATCACAACTGAACTGTGAAAAATCACAACTGAACTGCGTGAAAAATCACAACTGAACTGTGAAAAAATCACAACTGAACTGCGTGAGAAATCACAACTGAACTGTGAAAAATCACAACTGAACTGCGTGAAAAATCACAACTGAACTGTCAAATATCACAACTGAACTGTCAAAAAACATAACTGAACTGTGAAAAATCGCAACTGAACTGTGAAAAATCACAACTGAACTGTGAAAAATCACAACTGAACTGTCAAAAATCACAACTGAACTGTCAAAAATCACAACTGAACAGTGAGCCTTCTGGACCCTTCTGGGCCATCGTAATTCTCTGTTTTCTTTGTAGTTAGGACAAAAATAAAACTAAGCTTTTCCAAACTCCCTGCTTTCATTTCCAAGTATCGTTTCGGCAATAGAATGACTACTGTGAATAGCGCGATGTTTATATCCAAAAGGTTTCAAATTTACTTTTGACATATGCAAATTGCGTGGAGAGCGTACGAAACAAAAATAAATCAACTGTTAAGTCATCGGCCAAAAGACTAGAGCTCTTTCGATAGCCATTGAAATAGCTGGAAATATTTTTAATCGCTAGTGAACGGATAAGCGTAGCCGTTCGTTTTTGTCTAAACGGATACTAACATAGCCGTTCTAACGACTGAATATTTTTTTCCGAACGGATAGCCCTAGCCTTTCGGACGGCTGAAGGTTTCTTTTGAACGGCTAGCAGCAGCCGTTCGCACGGCTGAAGATTTTGTTTGAACGGCTAGCCAACGGCTAGCGATGTAGAATGGATAATAATTATTGGAAGTTAACGTAAAAATACACTAAGCCTTGCGGACCATTCTAGGCGAAACTCGTCAAGTTCACTCTGAGTTTGCGGCGCGACTGCCCAACGACGACTGCTTTTTCGCATTGTTTACTATTTTCTTCTCTCTGGCTTCGAATATGCAACCCTTTCAACCCTCGCACAGCCATAAAAAGCAGCAGGAAGAAACCTTCTCGAACACAGCTGGTATTCATCCATAGCTTTCCATCGCTTAGTCTTTTGAAAAGTTATCTTTAGCTCAGACGATTTTAGTTGGAATGTATTGTTCGTTTCCCGTAATCTGATTGGTTAGTTTAGTTTAAGTGGCCCCGGTAACAGTAGCAGCACAGTAACTAGTAAATGTCGGTCTGTAAACAAACACCTAAAAAGTATGTTCAGCTAGTAAATCGACCTAGTGAAAACACAATTGCAACCGTTATATTTTTTACCAGACAACTTTTTAAAACTATAATTATGTGCTCTTAACCCTCTCACTCTCAGAGTCAAAGACATGTACATGTAATGTAGTCCTAACGTTTGAGTCTGTGGACAAAATCCTATGGTGTGACCATTCAAATGAAACCTCTTTGGTAGTACTCTTGCATGGTACCATTTGTTCTAACTTTCGAGTCTGTGGACAAAATCCTATGGTGTGACCATTCAAATGAAACCTGATCTTTGGCAGTACTCTTGTATGGTACCATTTGTTCTAACTTTTGAGTCTGTGGACAAAATCCTATGATGTGTCGACCATTCAAATGAAACCTCTTTGGCAGTACTTTTGCATGGTACCATTTGTTCTAACTTTTGAGTCTGTGGACAAAATCCTATGGTGTGACCATTCAAATGAAACCTGATCTTTTGGCAGTACATTGTACTCTTGCATGGTACCATTTGTTCTAACTTTTTAAGTCTGTTGATGAAATCCTATGGTGTGACCATTCAAATGAAACCTTATCAGCAGTACTTTTGCATGGTACCATTTGTTCTAACTTTTGAGTCTGTTGATGAAATCCTATGGTGTGACCATTCAAATGAAACCTCTTCAGCAGTACTTTTGCATGGTACCATTTGTTCTAACTTTTGAGTCTGTTGATGAAATCCTATGGTGTGACCATTCAAATGAAACCTGATCTTTTGGCAGTACATTGTACTCTTGCATGGTACCATTTGTTCTAACTTTTGAGTCTGTGGACAAAATCCTATGTTGTGACCATTCAAATGAAACCTCTTTGGTAGTACTTTTGCATGGTACCATTTGTTTTTCAATATTTTACAAAACAAAATTTGGGATATTTCTTGAATTTTAATTTTTGGAACTCTAGAGAGTTTATAGAGGGTTAAATAAATAATGTACATGTACTTACGTACGTTCTCGATGTCGATCAAAAAGCATGTTTTACTTGTCAATGAAAATTTACACCTGTATACTGCTCCATATTCCATCAATGTTCTAGAATGGTCATACAGATCAGTTACATTACTAAGTGGTGCTCCAACTAGTGCCCTATAAACAAATTAAACAATAATACAATGCTATTAGGAACTGAAAATCAAACAAGCAAAATCAACATTTGTCTTATGACAGCATTAATATTGGACGCATGGCTGTCATCCTTACATGATCAACATTTGTTGGAAGGAAATGTTGGACGCTCGATTAAACATCGCAACATTGCCGTCCAACATTTGTTGGATGTACATGTATAAGTGAAGCCGGTTAAACATTAAAAAATGTTGTGATATTAGGTGATAAACATTCTATCATTGTTGAATCAATAAATGTTGTACAATAATGTTAGAACGTTTAAATGTTGTTTACTTTAAAAAAGGTTTAGAAAAATACCTCCTAACCTCTGTAATATTTGGAGGGAAATATTTACTAAAATAAATTTTATTGACTACCTTTCATTACCATTCCAGGTAGTTTGAGTCATATACGTTAAAGAAACATTTGTAGAATCGAAGCTAAAAACGTAGTTAACTAAACAACATTTAAACATGTTTAACCGCTGGTCTGAATGGGGCTTAAGTGTCATAATGTGAAATTAAAAAGTATTAAAAAGCATTATTAAAAACGCTATATAACGGTCACCTGGCCATTTATACAGGGTTATATACAGGGTGACCGCTTTATACAGGTTTCCTTTAAACTCTACTGGAACTTAATGAATAACGTTTTTATGTGGAAATAATCACTCAATTTACATTTCATTGACAATAATAATTAACAGCAACGCAATAAATACGAGAAAAAGGCCCCTAAAATGTCCGTGGTGTACTTTAATGGAGGTGCAGTATACTTGAGTTTCTCCTAATAGTCAGGCGGTTATGTGCAGAATTTTAGGCGAATTGTGCACTTTAGGTTAAAAGGATGAAATGTGGTGTAAGTGAAGGTTCTTTGTATGCTTATTAACATCTGATATGGAGCCACTCTGAAAATTCACTCACAACGAAGTTAAGGGGGTGTTTTTAAAATGGCCGCCATCTTGACTGGAAGTAAAATGTAACATTACCGGAAGTTATAACAAGACGGTGAAAACACCTTGGAATGACACTCGTGTTGCTTCAGGGTAAAGAAAAATATTATTTAGAGGTTTAAATACGAAATTGAGCGAAAAATGTGTGCATTGCGCGCAGCCGAAAGTTTAACATGCGAGCAAAACCGGAAGTGAGGTGCCCCTTTTATTGAAAATGATGTTGAAGGGTTTGATCAAGTGTTTGCTCTATATATACTACGATTTAACTCAAAGCAAGTTTGCTTTGACTTTTTATAACTTAATGAAATATAAGAGATAGCCAATGTTCAAAACAACTAATTATGTCTGCTCAAATAAAATTGCCCGGGAGGGACTGGTTCAAGTACCCATAGTACTCCGAGGCCTTGCTTATTGGCACATGGGGGCAGCCATTTTGTTATGGCGAGAGCTGCGCTATCATAACTGTAAGTACATGTATGCTTTTTTATCTCGTTAAAGCGCATGCGCGCATAACGAGATATAGGAGTCACTAGAATATGGGGACAAAAGTTGTTAACAAATTTTTGTGGACTTTTGTCCGGGGGGGTTAGTTGTTTCTTCTTTATAGAAGCTATATTAGGGCATTGAGGATATGGTTGGTTAAACCGGTTAGGATTTCAAGAAGGGCATCACATACTGCTCCTTAAATTTTTGGGGAGCACCCCCGGACCTATTGTTAATTTCCCTTGGGTATCGGGATGTCAAAACTTGTGACGAACTTGTCATATCTTACATTACGTTACCGCAAAGGTATTGAGTTCTTCTTAAGTTTCGATATCTCACGTTACCTATCAGTTTCAATCATTTGTCGTAAAGCCATTAAAGCTGCATTGCGTTTTTTTTTGGCAAACGCAGTTTGAGAATTTCACGGTGTATTTTTACGAATGGAGACGTTTTAAGAAAGTTAAATGGGACGGGAAAGTTTGTGTTTTAATATGAGCGGTATGGCAGAGCAAAATTGCGTTTGTTCTATTTTGATTCATTGCTATTACGGTTTGATTATGCAATAGTATGGGAACGACGTCATAGTTTTGTTTATTTAGCTACCGTGCACAAGGATATTATGCGGATTGTGCGACTGAATTTGTTTTGCGGGAGGATATTTTTGCGGGTCGCGGAGACAGCTAAAATTTGCTGGAAGGAAATGCTTGCGGATTTCTGGGCAAGTATAAATAAAATCCAAGGCATCGGTATTAAACTGCAATTTTACTTCCTGACCGGAGGTTTGTATAGTTCCCATAGTTATGGTTGCTGTTCTGGCGCCAATATGAACATAAACAACGAGAAAACTAGTGAGTGAATTATTGTACGTTGTTGTAAAAACGTATCAGTATTATGATAACAGTCTCTGGTTCGTTTGAGGACGTGTCTGGAGTTGAATCAGGAATACAAATGACTGTTGTGCCGGTCGTCTCGGAGTTCACTGTTATGAGAATTATGAGTTATGAGAGTTCACCGTTCTGTAAAACGCGGACCGGATGGCGGCAGATGGCGGATGGCGGACGGCGGACGGCGGATAATAAAATGCGGATAACAAAATGCGGATGATAAAATGCGGATGAAAAAAACAACAGAAAAATAATTCCTTACGATTTTTACAAAAAATAAAAAAACAAAGAAAGAAAAGCAGAAATAACTTTAAAATGGCACGAAACAAAAACACGAAACAGTAACTTTATTGTCCAAACTGTCTTCAAGTTCCACTTCATGCCTCACTCAACCCTAGTTGGAAAATATATGAATGTTGCGTTTCGAGCCCCTCCCCTAGGTTTGACCGATTGTGCAGTCTGCACGTGTTTGAGGATGGAGTCCGACGAGTGTGACGATTACGGGCTTTTAAAATCTGTGTTTAGGAAACGGTAAGTTAGTAGAGTTCTTAAATTCGATTTAACTTCACCTGTTACTTTGCTTCACAAACAATCTTTGCTGACTTTTTATTCGTGTTTGTATCTGGTTCGTTGAAGAGTCAGGAAGGTGATGCAGTTGAGTGTTTTTATCATAGATATGTTAAAAGGGTTAATTACTACACTAGTTTCCGTTATGGATATCTTTGGAATGCATGTATTCAGATAAGACCTTTTTGAGTGTTCCACTGTCACGATCATTCATTCCTGTGTTATCCTTTGTGAAAGCAAGAGCAACACTACAATGGTGTCTCAGTGATTCCGACCGCCATTACTGTGTCCGATCCAGAACTGTTGGCATGTGATGCTTGTCTTGATGCTTGTGGTGCAGTGTGTTTTGGGACTCTTTTGGGGAATTCTTCCATGCCAAGTTTCCTCCTTTTATTGCTAGTCAATATTTGAACATTAACCAGCTCGAACTGCTTACAATCAGGTCAGCGTATACGCACTGAACAATCAACGTTCAACGAACGCCTTCATGCAGCGTTGTCTACGTGAACTTTGGTTGTTGCTGTCTCTTAACAATATCCGTTTATCTGCGCGTTACATTAGCGGGAAGTCTAACGTTTTAGCGGATGCGTTGAGTCGTTCTCACTTAGACTCCTCGTACTCAGACTATGTGCAGCATGCCGTAGCTACCTTGAACCTTACCCAAGTATTTCCTAGCCACTCTAAGTTCGTTTTTAATGTATATTAAGTAGCTACTTCCATTTATTTTCATAAATCCTTATTAAGTTTATTGATTTTTTTTCTTTCTGTTTTTCAATTTAATCTCGCAGATCACATCGACGCTTTGCAGCGCTAGCAGTATTTAGGAACTATTCAGGTCCATGCTTTTTGCGACTACACAAAGCGCTCTATGAGATGCTATATGCGAACATATTTATTGTTTTGCCAATATTTCGATTTCTTACCTTTTCCAGTTTCCAAATCCGTTTATTTGCTTTATTTAGTTTTTTTTGTCACGTTCTTTAACGTCATACCGTTCGATCGTTAATTATTTGAGCATTATTTCACATATTAACCGCTCGTGTGGTGCCAGTTTTGCCTTTCTTCACGATTATGACGTTTATCTTGCCAAACGAGCGGTGCGTCGGATCTTGGGTGATTGTGTCGCACGAAAAGAACCGATCACTGTTGAGATCTTTTTACAATTGTCCCGTATTTTCGATTTAGATAATCATTTGCACGTCTGCATGCGTGCTTTATTTTTAGTAGCCTTATTTTTTTTTACGTATCTCTAATTTAGTACCGTATAAGTTGTCTGAAATTGGCGATTCCCAGGCGTATTTTTTGACGCTATCTAGCGTGACTTTCACACCGCAAGGGGTTTTGTTGCGCATCACGCGCACGGAGACACTCCAGTTTCGGGAGCGGGTTTTAGAAATTCCCTTGCCGTTTATTCCCGGTTCGCCCCTTTGTCCTGTCACCGCGCTTAGGCAGTATTTAGCTAGTGTACAATTGTCGCCCTCCACCATTATTCGTTTGTCAATCTCGGGGATCGAACAAGCCTATCTTGGCTCACCAGTATAACGCTTTTATTAAGAAGTCACTTTCAGCCATTGGGTTTAATCCCGCACAGTATTCCTCGCACAGTTTTCGTCGTGGGGGCGCTACATTTGCTTTATGTAATCGAGCGCCTACAGCTTTTATTAAATCGCATGGCGATTGGAAGAGTGACGCATATTTAGTCTATCTCACTCTTTCCAACGAAAATAAGTTTAAAATTCTCCATTCTATCACAACCAGACTCTCTCCCACATCGTAACTTCTTCTTCTCAAACCCTTATTTCATTCTTTTTTCCCCTTTGGGTTTGGCGGTCTAGGGTGTTGTCTCTTGTGCAGTATCAATTTTGAATAAACATCCGTTTAACCCCATCTACTGAGTCTGTTTGTAGTAGTAATTGCAAAACAGTGTCTATCCATATCAAATACCCTTGCATTGCATGACATTCCGAGTTTTATGACCTCAATAAACAAAATTTTAGAAACCTTCCAAGGTATATCAGATACAAATTCTCTTTTCGTGGAAAATAGTCAGAAATCCATGAAAATTTTCTTAAATAGAATTATTAATAATATAGAATCAGAATCTAAGGTACATCAGATAAAGCTTGTTCAACTAAACATCAAGCTTAATTTTTATTCTAAATTCACAAATGACACAGGAAGTTCTAGTAACTGTTATGACGTAATAAAAAATATGAAACACAGACGAACACTGGCTAAGTTTCGAACAGGGAAATCATTGCCTACGTGTTGAAACGGGTAGACATGCAAAACCAAAAATTCCAAGAGATTTGAGGCACTGCGAATGCTGCTTACCAAATGACGTTGAAGAAGAAATTCATTTCTTTTTCGACTGTGTTTCATATTCTGACCTAAGAAATTCACTACATTGTAAAAGTTTTTTGAACCTACAAAATACATATAGAATTAATTTCTTTTTTAACAATGTTGACACAGGTGGGTCACTTTATATATGAAGCTTCAGAGAGACTAAACACTCTGTTAGCAAGGACTGCAATCACTATATTCTAGTTTAATCTGTTAGTGTAATAGGCAATACCATGTATGTAAATGGGAATGCTAATAAACTTTTGATTTGATTTGTAATTGAGTGTTTTTATCATAGATATGTTAAAAGGGTTAATTACTACACTAGTTTCCGTTATGGATATCTTTGGAATGCATGTGTATTCAGATATTAAAGACCTTTTTGAGTGTTCCACTGGCACGATCATTCATTCCTTTGTTATTTATAATCGCCAAAACGGGAATCTGAATAACTGGTTATATATATTTAAAGTTAACTTCGTCAGGGGTGAAAGAGTTTTGTTTCCTAAGTACTAGAAAATCATACTTTTCATACTTTTCACGTTTTTTAAATTTGGCTTTCTTTACATGTAGTATTTTATCTATTAAACATACGATACATATATTAATTTGAGAATATCAGTATTATAAAAGTGACAGGCCAAACACGACTCCCGCTAGTTGCAAAATGTATAAAGAAACCTCTAGAATAGCTTTGACAAATGCTCGATGTATTGTATGACTCTTTGATCTTTGGGATATAAATCTCTTTAATGACAGGAGGTCAGTTTACATGCTGTGCACACTCACTGCCATTTATAGAATTATCATGAATTATTGTTTCTCTATGCCTTCGTTATGCTAGTTCTCTTGGCATATGTTGGGGCGTCTTTGGCTAACTTTTGTTGCAAGATAAGTAGTGATCGGCTGCAGTTTTTGTTAATTTTTATGAATATGCTTGGATCAGTCAATTTCTCAGCCGGTGATTTAGTGTCTAAGTCTGCGGTGTGCAAGACTTGTGACAAAGTGGATCTTTATCACGGATGTAAGTGTCTAAGATCAAAGTCTGAAGCTGCCGTATCTCTACTGGAATAATGACTTCTTGCAGTTTATGTTTTAGCTCCTTGTTTTATTCTGTTTTTGAGTAGTGTTTCTTGTAGCTTGAAGAACCTCCTGATCCGTTGTTTCATAATGGCGTTCGGGATTGCATCCCGACAATGGCTTGTACAGATGTAGTGATCTGTTTTGAAAATCTCACGGATGCTAGTGAATTCTTACGTTTTTCCACAGTTTATTTTTTAGTATTTATCAAATTATTATCCTAAAGCTGTAAACTGCGCATTGTAAATTGGCGTAGAAATAATGGCAAAGTCCCGGGTTGGCGTCATCTAATTACCATTTTGTAAATTCAAATCTCTAAAAATAAACTCACAAACGCGACGTTGAAAACAAGAAATATTTTACCATTCAACTATTCAATGTACATAGAGTTAATTCTGAAAATATATTTCTAGGGGTGAGGTACCGTGTATACGGTAAACACCGTGAGTTACGTTCGTGTTGCAGTTACAGTTTTGAATTTGTTTTCGTACTTGGAATGAATATCCCGGGGGGGGGGGGGGGGTACTCCCTATAATGGGCTATACGGGGATGCTCCGCCCGAAAGGGGTACCTTTTTGAGGCTAGAGGTATATGAAAGGGTCGGGATTTCACGAGTTGAAGTATATGAAAGGGTAGGGATTTTACGAAGAATAGGAAAGGGAAGCGAAGCCACGCCGTTGAAGCATAAAAAAGGTAGGGAAAACTGCCATTTAACTATTATAAAAGTGGCCTTTCAAAATATCTCAAACAGACACACTTAAAGGCTCTCAAAGGGGTACCATTTTTATTGAAAGGTATATGAAAGGGGTACCATTTTCAATGAAAGGTATATGAAAGGGGTACCTTTTCTGTCAAAATCGGTATATGAAAGGGTAAGGGTTTGAACCTCGGGGCGGAGCATCCCCGTACGAAACTTTGCTGAGTACCCCCCCGGGATGAATATTGACTTATTGTGACCCGTACGAACTTTTTACGACTGATACCATAAGTTATGTAAGGCAATGTAAAAACAAGGAGTAACGGTAATCAATGTATTTTAAAGTTAATGTTTGCACGCTTACGTGAGTTCGAGTCAGTTGATTACGCGGCTTTGCTGGTCATGAATGTGTGTGTATGTGTGTGTGTGTGTGTGTGTGTGTGTGTGTGTGTGTGTGTGTGTGTGTGTTGTGTGTGTGGGAAATGGGATTTGTGATCCCGGGTTATGGACCCTTCACGCTCAGTAACTAGTATAGGGTGAAGTAGAAAATGCTTTATCTGAGAACATGAAAGGCGAATGCAAGTTGAAATTTAATTCTTCATTACTTGTTAAATACTTTAAGACATGCAGTTTCAACAATAACTATTTCTTTTTTTTGTAAAAGTCATAAGAAGGGTCGCACGGAGGTTCATTTTTTATTTTGTAGTGCAAATTAGGGCCTTTGTTATTTAAACCTCACTGGGATTACAAAATTTAAATAAGAAAGGAAAAACGAAATGAGTTCTGGTAGTTGTAGTCAAATGACGCTATCGTGCAAATGGCCTATTGTGGTTACAGGGGGAGTGTCGTTGCTGGTTGCTGTAGTGGGGGCCGGGGGGCCTCTGGTGTCCACCCCCCCCCCCGCCCTCCACCTCCGGGCGCTGGAGCCTCGCGGTTCGCCTCGCGGCGTTTCGCCTTCGGGGAGTCTTTAACAACGAGCTCGGAAGACTGGCACCGGTGGCATAGTATTGGCTGGCCCGTGTACTTAAAAAATAACTCGAGCCCTTGAGTTACTATTATTATTTGCGTGACACTGCCTTTTGTAAACGTGTGAATTCTACGACACGGATGCTGTTCTCGATGTGCTTGTAGCCCGTGGCTTTGAAGCAAAGCCGGCGGACTGCTCGAGCTTTGAGGTCGCCGTATTGTTCCACGAGTTGTAGCAGGTTTTCATCGGGGAATTCAACGGGAATGAAGCATGACACGTGTAGTGCTTTTTGCCCTAAAAGGCGTAAAGGGATAACGCGGCTTTCGCAGTCAAAGCCCGATGCCGCGAACCGCGTGGCCGATTCTGTAGATCGGAGGCTGATGTCGAAGCACTTTCCTCCGTAGAGGGGTACAATCCCAACGATTTCTTCCTTAAAGTTCGGTAACGACTGCGCTATACTGAGCGAGTCAAGATCCAGGTTTTCCTCCGCTATCAAGCGGACAGTAAGAACGGCTGGTGTGCGGGACTCGCGGCCATCTCCACGTAACGCGAGGGCGAGAAAACTCGTGAGACCAAAACCAAAACCACAAAATTGAAAAGCACGCACTCACCAAAGCGAAGACAGATAGTTACCAGACGCTTTCTTGCTTGTGGTGAAAAAACGACACCAAATCTTGTGAAAAAAAGCTCTCCTTAGTCGTCGAAGTTTAGGACTATTCTGGCTTTTGGTCTTGAAAAAGTGGGGCACTGATGAGAACAGATCCCCCAATGCTGTACAGAGAAGTTGTTAGCAGAGGGGCACGGGTTCCCCTCCTTTTGCAAAAAAAAAATAATAAATAAATAATAATAATAATAATAATAATAATAATAATAATAATAATAATAATAATAATAATAATAATGATAAGGCCCAGCCTATAACATTTTCTAAACACGTCTATTGTATAACCAAATAATAGGACCCCATTTTAGTCACTAGCGTGAAAATGTAAATAACTTCTGTAAAAATGCAAGGACCACTAGAACAAACAGTAGCAATATATAGTTGGACCGTTACTTGTTTATTAGCCTATCGTGTGCCAGCAATTTATCTTAGCCCATTTTAAATATTGTAACCGTTTGTTTCCATCTTCACTAAGCTTTCCTAGCCCCTGATGAAGGTTAGTTTTGTCTAACCGAAATATCGGGCATATCTTATTAAAATAAATCGAACAAATTTGCTGTCTGATCAGCCTTGCATGTTAAAGTTGTTTTTTTTTTTTTGAAAATGTAAACTACGCCCATTTCGTGAACATAAATTTCTATTGGCTGATTTGCATCATGTGATGTTTTCATGTACGTATTTTAAGTAGACTTATTCTAAAGGTGCGTTACAACGGCATCTTTACCATATTCACTATCAATTCTTCTATTTTGTTTTTATTAACCTCACGTTCTAACGCTTTAACGAGATGGCTTTAAGAGCCCTTTGATTAGTAGTTTACGCTAGTATTTCATTGAAATCATTTTAACATTTTTTAGTAGAACGAAAAGATGTATTTCCTAGAGCATCAGTCACGTCTTGAATGATGTTATTTTATCATCTAATGAAGCCAAAGAAAACAACGTTTAGCCTGTTTTGAAGGAGTTTCCTGTCTAAACCAAATTGAATAAGACTGAATGATGTTATATTTTGTTTAGTTTAATGTTATTGAGATTAAACAAAACACAAAGACAGTGTCTGGGAACTGAGCCGTGAATATTTAAAGATGTTCACTTAAATATTCATAGTACAATTTTGGTCAACGACCAAGTTTTATTTCACTTTATTTGATTAACGATTTACAGGGTTTGATTTATTTTAAGTGCTTTAGATTTGCTTATATATTACCCGAATTAGTAACATAAAGACATCGATTGGCAGAGAAATATTTCTGGTGATTTTCTATTAAATTTACAGCCCAATAATGAACCAAGAGTTAGGCTCGAGGACAGACTGGAGTCTTTGTGTTCTCTGTCAAGAGAGTAAGGGTGAGGCACTTCAATGCCCGGCAGACTCAAAGAGGTCTGATGTTGGAGCTGGTTACAAGACCCTTGCCGAAAATATTCAACAGTTTCATGAACTGGGGTGTATGCCAATTCAGATAAGCCTATCTCGACTGAATGAAGGTGATGGAATGGAAAGTACGTTTTTGCGTTGCAAAGCCCGATGGCATAAGAGCTGTTATTTGCTTTTTAATTCCACTAAGCTCAACAGAGCCAAAAAGAGACAGGCTCCAACACCCGATCCATCTGCAAGCTGTAAATATACGCGCTCCAGTAGCCCAAGCCTTTCACAGATGAATAACCCAGAGAAGATTTGCTTTTTTTGTGATCAACCCAGCGCCTTGAAAAATCCACTTCATAATGTTTGCACTTTTGGATTGGATGCTCGTGTCAGAAGATGTGCCATTGCTCTGCAAGATCAGAAGCTGTTGGCCAAATTGAGTGCTGGTGATTTGGTAGCTTTAGAAGCATGTTATCACTCTTCGTGTTTAGTGTCTTTGTATAAAAGAGCGGAAACAGTTTTAAAAGATGAAGCAGACGATACCAAATTTCAACTTGGGGGCATCGTTTTGGCAGAGCTTATAACGTATATAGAAGAGGCACGTTCAACCAGTGATTCAATCACCGTATTTAAATTGGCTGATCTAGCCAATATGTACACCACTCGAATGGAGCAGTTGGGTGCCGATATGCAGAGTCGCTTGCATACCACGCGACTGAAAGAGCGGCTTTTATCTCACATCCCCGACCTTGAAGCATACAAACAAGGGCGTGATATTTTTCTTGGATTTAAAGAAGACGTTGGCTTAGCGTTAAACCGAGTTCTTAGAGAAGATTGCGACGATGAAGCCATTCATTTGACGAAAGCAGCCAGCATAATCCGGAGAGATATGCTACAACTAAAGAGCACATTCAATGGTTTCTTCGACTTTAATTGCCAGGTAGAGTCTGTACCAACCGCGCTGCTGTCTTTAGTGAATATGATTCTATATGGGCCAAGTATTCAAACCCAAGCTTCTTCGTATGCAAAATTTCAAGCAGGACTCAGTATTGCACAGCTGCTGCAATATAATAGCTTTGTTCGTCGCCGAGAGGGAGATGTTAAACGAGAACGCCACAACAAAACGAGGGAGACACCTCTTCCAATCTACACAGGGTTGATTGTTCACGCTAAAACCCGCAGCCGGGACCTTGTGGAGAAGTTGCATGAACTAGGCTTGTCTATATCGTACGACAGAGTGCTGGCCATTTCGACAGAATTGGGAAACTCAGTTTGCCATCAGTATCATCAAGACGATGTTGTGTGCCCACCTGATCTTCGCAAAGGGTTGTTTACTTCAGCGGCCGTGGACAACATCGATCACAACCCAAGCTCGACAACTGCTCATGACTCATTTCATGGCACTGGAATATCACTTTTTCAACAACCGAGCGCTCAAGTTCCAGGGGTTTGCAGACCGAGAGTGTCACTTGACCAAGCCATGTCCACAGGTACAAAGTCCGTTGCAGAATGACCTGAGTCTTACAGTCAAGTTCCCCCGATTGTACTTCCTAAAAAAAAACCTTTGGTACCCGAAGTGCAAAGTGATATGCGAGGAGATGGTCAGATTGTTGCAAAGGCAATTGAAGAAGAATTTAAATGGTTGGAAGATGTAAAGGAAACTGTCTCAGATGATGGACAGGGTTTGCCACAGAACAAGACCATTTCATGGTCCGTCTATCACTCAAACCAATGTAGAAAAGAAGAAACAAACACAAAGTCTGCAATATCCTCGCTACGTCCTCTCTTTCCCGATCAAGCAAAGTCAGCTGCAATGATATGCCATTCCTTGAACATCATCAAAACATGTGTGGGTCACCTCAACGCCGGTCAGATCCCAGTAGTAGCGATGGATCAGCCATTATACGCAGTGGCGAAAGAAATTCAATGGAATTTTCCAGAAAGGTTTGGAGAGAGGCAATTTGTCATAATGTTTGGTGGTTTACACATTGAAATGGTTTTCCTGAAAGCCATTGGGGGTTGGTTGGAGGGAAGCGGATGGACAGCAGCCCTAGCAGAAGCCAATGTAGCAACAGCAGGTACTTCAGACTCTTTCCTGAAGGCTGCGAGTGTCACTCGCACACGACGCGCGCATCAGATAACAGCAAGCAGTCTCTATGCGCTTCTCACCAAGGCATACCAAAGCTACAAAGACGGTTTAGAACCAGACGAACCCATCTCATCATTCTCCGATTGGTGTCTGAAGAAGGTAGCTACTGTGCCACAGTTCCACTTTTGGTACCTCACACTTCAACTAGAACTGCTGTTACTGGTGTTCGTAAGGTCCCTCCGAGAGGCAAATTTTGACCTCTACCTCGACGTGCTATCCAAGATGGTACCATGGTTATTTGGACTGGACCATACGCACTATGCTAGATGGCTACCAATTCACTTGCGAGACATGTATCGTCTGAAAGATGCTGCACCAGATGTTGCCTTACAATTTGAGCAAGGAAAGTTTGTTGTTAACAAGACGTCAAAGCCGTTCTCAAGCATCCCATTTGACCAAACTCATGAACAGAACAACGCCTTAGTCAAAGGGGACGGTGGTGCTGTGGGATTAACAGAGAATCCGAGTGCCCTTCGTCGATGGATGGTATCTGGTCCCGAGAATGCAAGAGTCATCAAAGAGTTTGAGGCCAGCATTGTAACAGAATCCACTCAAAATGAGCAGAATGGAAAACACCATGAAGACACAAGAAGCTTGCAATCTTTGTTTTACAGAGATGTTACCGCACTTACAAAAACAATTGAAGAAATGGTAAATCCATTCATGGAGGAAACCGAAGATCTCTTAGTTTTGAACACTAAAGAGATAATGAGTTCGGATGCACTGGTGAGACTGCGTACGGTAGAAGAGGTTGGAATGGAACAGTACGAGACATTCATAACGGAACGCTTGGTGAAGCGAAGCAAGTCATTGTATGATCCAATAAAGAGGAATGATCTTGGCGTCTTTAACCGTCCTGCAAAAAAAAAAAGGTGTCTAAGACCAAGCAGCAGTTGTCATCTGCAAAGAATGATTGTTTGCTTTTTTCAAGGTTGTACATTTCTTGTCAGACGAGGGAGGGAAACCTGGATGAGTTTTTTCAGCACGAAAATCAAAGTTGTCCACCGTCGCTGTCACAGGATGGTAAGCTGCGTCTTCCTCAAAAGAAGTCCGAACTAGCTGAATGTCTCCAGTCTTACACAACTCCACAATCGAAGATGCCCGAGGATGTAGATACCATTATCATTGACGGATCCGTTGTTGTCAATATGGTCAAGCCTGGAACAGAGAAAACATTCGCAGAATATTCAAGACAGTCTTTTCTGCCCTACATTCAATCTCAGCTCTCCCATGCTAAGCGACTTGATGTAGTATGGGATGAATATGTTCCCAACAGTTTAAAGGCCACTACAAGAAGTAAACGAGGGAAGGGTGCTAGAAGGCGCGTACAGGCAAGCAGTCAATCTCGCAACTGGCAGCAGTTCCTAAGGAATGACGAAAACAAGCAAGAATTATTCCGGTTTCTGGCCGAGTCTGTACTATCCTTGCGTGAGGAAAAGCAACTCATCACAACCAAAGGCACAGAGGTCCTATGTTCTCTTGACCGTAGCAACGCATCGAAACTCGCTCCATGTACACACGAGGAAGCTGACACCAGGATGATTTTGCATGCAGTCGACGCAGTCCAGGAGGGTCACCGGAAGATTATGATACGTACAGTTGACACTGATGTTCTTGTTCTAGCTGTACCACTCGCCGATATGCTTCAGGAGCAACAAGTGGAAGTCTGGGTTGCAATGGGCACTGGCTCGCATTTGCGCTACATTGCTGCGCACGAGATCTCAAGAAGCCTGGGATCAGAAATGTCAAAGTCTCTACCCGTATTCCACGCATTCACAGGATGCGATACGGTATCTTGTTTTGCCGGGCGAGGAAAGAAGACTGCCTTCACCGTATGGCGGAATTATCCAGCCGTCACGGATGCCTTCCTGCAGCTGGCGACTTCACCCACTCATCCAGTCAGTGAAGCATGTGTGTCTCATCTTGAACGTTTTGTCGTACTCATGTACGACAGAACGAGCAGTAAGACCAGCGTAGATGAGGCCAGAAAGCAACTGTTTGCTCAGAGAGGTAGAGCGTATGATGCGATTCCACCGACCAGGGCGGCCCTTTTACAACACACCTACAGGGCAGCTTATCAAGCCGGTCACTGTTGGGGCCAAGCCGTCTCACCAAGCCCAGAGCTACCTTCGCCTGGTGACTGGAGCTGGACTTTCAAGGAAGGAGGGTGGCAGCCTTTTTGGACAACTCTAACTGATGTCACCAAGTCATGCCGAGAGCTAATCAAATGCGGATGCAAAGTGGGATGCAGAGGAAGTTGTTCGTGTAGAAGAGCAGCGCTGCTATGTACTGCACTTTGCAGCTGTAGTGACCAATGTAACAACCGTGAATAAGGATGAACGTTGAATGAATCACTTATTTTGTTGAACAATTCCGAATATCAGAATAACGAGTCCTGTAAAGTCTAAACTGCCTCAAACTTTTGGATAGTAACTAGGTGCAGTATGTGATTAATATTATTGTCTAAAGCATACTAATTTGTTATTTCCAGCCTCTGATATGCGCATAACAACAATTGTATGCTGTGCAAAACAAGTTTTTTTTAACAGAATGATTGACTGGGTAAACCGGAATTGTTTATTTCCAGCCTCTAATGTGTGTATGAGACGAGCTAAGTTGAAAAATATTCGATAAACAAAATGCCTTAGGTCTTTACAATTATGGGCAAGTAGTGTAAGAGTTTGTCAAGATTATGATACCATTGCATGAGAAATAAAAACATTTAGTTAACGGAATGATATAAAATTTTTTTTTCATAATTTTATTGCAATAAATTATGACATCTGAAGCGATTTCAAAAGAAAGAAACAAATTTAACAAGCACTTTCCTTGTGATCACCTTTCACTTCCGGTACAAAATGGCGGCCATATTGAAAATTAATCATTTCTTAGTAAATCTTATATTTTTTTAAACAACTGAAACAAATAATTTATTAATGAAAGATTAAAATCAATGCAACATTAAAAATAAAGTCGAATAAGATCAAGAAAAGGCCGTTTAATAGCACTGACGTTAAAATAAATTTCACTTCCGGTTCAAAATGGCCACCATTTTTAAAAACCGTCATAACTTAACAAAAATAGAATTTCCTCGATGGCTCCATACCCACATTTGTTTACCACATAAACCTGGTACTTCATGCAAAATTTCATGCTTTTAGCTCAAAGTGCACAATTTTTTCACATAACCGCCTGACTATAAGTTTGCTCAGAGGAAAGGCGTACCATAGACGCTTTTACTGTAACAGTATGGATTTCAAGACGAAATCAAAGGGCTCTTAAAGCCATCTCGTTAATGCGTTGGAACATGAGGTTAAAAAAAGAAGAATCTAAAATAAATATAAAATAAATATGGTAAAGATGGCGTTGTAGAATCAGACATTATGTAGAAAATGCGAGGCGCAGTAGTCAACTGGATATGGTACTTGGCAGGATAGAGAAGATTGAGAGAAAGTTTGAAAAATCGTGTTGGTGCAAGTCAAAAAAAGTTATGAGTAACAAAGAATCACGAGTGTGAATGTAAATAATTTTGATGTTAGTGAAGTGAAAGTGAAAGACTTTTCCCGCCTTGCTAGCTAATTGACGATGAAAATGTGTTGTTGGTTCAATTTACACAGTGCATTTTCAGATATTTATTGTCTATTTTCTGTTGGGATATTTGACAATGAAAAAGACTTTCTAAATCAAATACAATAGATTGCCGCAATTTCAAAACAATTAAAAGCCCACAAACCTATCAAGTGATCGATAATACGTCACGTGCAATGACTTTATATCTAATCAGATGACATATTAATATTAATTATCAAAATATCAATTGACACAACAAATGGTGCAACATAGTTTTTTCCTAACAGCAAAGCTATTTTGTGACTTTTACCTGCCTCGCTGCGTGACCAGGTGACATATTAACCGATATTATATGCGAAAGGTACCTGGGTCGTAGAGCGTTGACCTTGATCTCCGTGATGGCGTCGAGTGGCGTGGTCAAAGTTATTCTGAGTTTTTATCGAGATGATGACAAAGGATCGGCATTCGAATGACACATAAGTCGCATACCGTTTGACATGACAAAGCACAATTCAATGGACATATAATCAAACAATAAGCGGAAAGTTTGGACTCGGTGAGTTTGATTTAAAGTTGTTCCGATTAGAGAAGATCAACGGGAAAGCTGTTACAAAGGCTCAGTTGGAAATGGAGCTACCTTTTCTAATGGGAAGTGCGACAAGTGAGATACATGGTGTGTATTTTGTTTCGTCATTTTGTCCTAGCACGCGAACGCGGGTTGACCCCGGGGTTGACCACACGAGCCCTTTTCAGTGTTAGATTAAATGAGTAAGATTTCTGATTACACTAAAACCTGTATTAAGCAGACTCCAAAGTAAGTGGACACACCGTATTTTATTGGACACGAGCATCAGTGAGTTTCGATTTTTTTCCTTCCCATACTCTCTGTGTACGATCCTGTATCAAACAGACATCTTACTGACGATCCTTATTACGGTTTTGGACGCTATCTTGACAGGTGAGAAATTATGGTTTTTGTATGAGAATCTAATGTCGAATAATTTTCGTAAAGCGGTTGTTCTAAAAAAAAATATCAACTAAAGCTACACGGCAAAGAGTTCTACTGACAAATTTTGGGGGCCTGTTGCTTGTTTTAGTTTTCCATACATTTCTCTGTCTCTGGTTTTATGTAAACAAAACAAGGCTTATGTCACGCAAAATTCGTTGAGAGGGAAGGGCTGCGTTGTCGCGAACGCCTCTGTTTGGCACAAGAAGTCCATGACAATTCTCAAGTAAGAATGATTTAATCGCAAAGTCCCTAGATCTTTAGTCACAATGTTCACCAATCCCGAAAAACGCATTCACTCTGGTCATTCACATGGCCTGTAAAGTAACCTTATCTTAACTTTGCAAATTTAAAAGCATTACTGATATACGTAATTTCCTACTTGTCAAGCTAAATCACTTGATAAGATCAATGAATGAAAATATTGAAATGAACCGATTTCCGACAGCGTGACCCCAGAGGAGGTTGGACACGGGCCGAAAAGCATCATGGGATGAATTTTCGTTTTCAGCGACACTCGTTCAGTTTCAAACGAACCTTTGAGCTGTGAGGACCTCGAGGAACTACAAATTTTCAGACTTTTAGCCGCCATGGAAGTACAAATCGGCCTAAATTGAAGGTTATGCGATTACTCTTGTGTAGATACCATTGATTTTTACAACTGAATAACTTGAGGTATCATTCTACGCCGATCGAAAGACTTAATCGTGCACCGACTACAAATTTTAGCCACAACAAGCACAAATCGGCCTACATTGAAGTTGATTAGATTCCTCTTGTTACTTAGCAGGGTTTTAAGCCGGTTGATCGATCGAAAGACTTATTAAAGCAAGGCTACACGAGAAATTCGAACCGAGGAATATTTAGTAACGAAAGCTATAAGCTTAAATCACGGAATTACCAAGGTTGGTAACCACAACAATCGATCGTTGCATTTTATAGTCCTCTTAGTTTCAATGTTATAATTTTGAAATACACGAAGGCAATTTTGTTGTACGGAATGCTGGATTTGTGTTGTTACGAAGTATAAGTACATAAATAAATAAATAATAAAAATGTAAAATCGTGTGAAACAAACATAATCAATGAAATCATAATACGTTTACACAGATTATTCCTTGTTAAAAAATTCAGGAGGAAAACATGATTTAAAAACCTAATAGAAATAAAGCAGTGACTAACATACATTTTTAACCCGTGAATATACGCGCATGCGTAATGAACGGGTTATCGGTAACGGAGACTGATATGCAAATGAGTCACTCACTCGCTCCTTCCATCAGCTGTAAACTTAGTGACGTAATGCTTTGTTACGAATGCGTTTTGTAACAAGAACAGCGTGAATCCAGCGATAACAACTAAATTGGTGTAAACGAATATAAACAACAATAAGCTTAAAGATGTTTCGCATTTGGAGTCTTTAATGCAACGTTAAAGGGCTACTACGATCAAATTTTTGATTTTCATTTTTTTACATTTTCGTGTACTATTAGACTTCCTTACTCATCTTGCCAAATTTCAATTCATTAGGCACATCAGAAGTCATTTAATTTTAACATTTATTTCCGAGAATTTACGGCCGCCATTAAAAAACCTTGTTCCAAGGCTTGGTTGCGAATGGGAGAAAGTGACGTAAAAGACTCAAACATATCTCACGGGTTGAAATTATAATAACAATAAGTGTTGAAAATCACGCGAAAAGCAACAAAAACTTTAGACTCGTTCTTCGTGCAATTTTCTATGCTGATTGTTATTATAATTTCAACCCGTGAGGTATGTTTGAGTCTTTTACGTCACTTTCTCCCATTCGCAACCAAGCCTTGGAACAAGGTTTTTTAATGGCGGCCGTAAATTCTCGGAAATAAATGTTAAAATTAAATGACTTCTGATGTGCCTAATGAATTGAAATTTGGCAAGATGAGTAAGGAAGTCTAATAGTACACGAAAATGTAAAAAAATGAACATCAAAAATTTGATCGTAGTAGCACTTTAAAATCGATCTAAAAGGAATAGGCCATTTGCACGATGGCGTCATTTGACTACAACTACCAGAATTCATTTCGTTTTTCCTTTCTTATTTAAATTTTGTAATCCCAGTGCGGTTTAAATAACAATAGCCCTAATTTGCACTACAAAACAAAAAACTGAAGGATTCTGGTAGTTGTAGTCATATGACGTCATCGTGCAAATGCCCTATTTTCAACTGAGACACGCGTTTTGATGATTATCTACCATCGGGTAATAAAATTTATCCCATTTCAAGTCAGTGGTCACGGTGGTCGAGTGGTGTAAAGCGCGGACTTACAGCCGAAAGGCCCAGATTCGAATCCCGCTCTGGCCGTTCATTTTTTTTTTCGTTTTCTTTTTTCTTTCTTCTTTGGACTGAACATTATGAAAGTGATGTACTGTATTTTTATTTTTTGCGTTTGTCAAAAATCTTTACGTTTAATTTAAAAAAATATATTGAACCGTGACAGAGTGAAAACATAAGCTTACTGCATTGCGTTACGCGTTACGCATTTCAAATTCACGGGTTGGCTCTAAGGAGCCTTTGATTGCATCTGAATTCAAGAACCATCCTTCTAGAAATAAATCCAATTCTGACCATAAAGACGTGGTAGAAAATTGTGACTAGGAGGACCTCAGGCAAAAAGGAATTCAAACTTCTAGGCTTGAAATGAAAATGCAGAGTGTTTTCAGGCACTCTACTCTAATTTCTGGCAAAACAATTCAAGGCACTAAGGAACCATTTTTTCTTTGGGCCCTCTTACTTGGAATGTAATTAGAGCACGACAATCAGGACTGTGCACATGAGAACAACTATATGTTCTTTCACTTGAGCACAAGTCTTAGGTAATTTATAACAAATGTGCAATTGCCTATCTCATAAGCAACCAGAATTTGGAAAGGTGGTTGCTTAGGAAGGATGGTTGCTTATGAAAGTCAAAGTACAACAATAGTGAATGGTTGCTGAACGGGAGCAAACTGTAGTTGTTCCAATAATTTTAACAACTTTCCTATCAGACAGATAATTCTTAATGAGGTATTTATGTAAACCATTAAACAATTTCCCCAAAATTTAAATGCCAATTAGTGGTAGAGCAAGGAAAGAACTGTCGAAATGTTTCTATTTTTAAGCAGAACTATTTTCACTACAAGCTTCATCATCCTACTTCATGGTTTTATTGAGTAATTAAAAAAGTAAATGAAGCCTTTTGAGAAGTTGGTACAGAAATGGGAAACAGAAACAGAAATTTCACCTGCTGGCTTACAGCCACCCCCCCCCCCCCCCCCCTTCCCTCCACCCTTGCCATCCTTGATAATCATTCAAGGAATACGCAGGGGCATAGCTAGGGGGGTCCTGGGGTGCCCATGACCACCCCCCCCCCCCCCCTTTGTGAGATAATTGTAGTAAAACACAGCGTGGATGCCGACATGACAATCTGGTAAGTACCCTGGGTGTGACACAGTGTGACACCCCTTTGAAAAATCCTAGCTACGCCCCTGCATAGTTAAATGGAGTTAATCAGAGCCCATTGATATTATAATAGAAAACAATTAATAGTAATCAAAATAATTATAGCAATTCATAACTGATACAAAAGCTCCAACAAATATCCAGTGAGCCAAAATTTCCCCCAACTATGAAGGTTATTTGAAATTTTCTTTGTGGGTGTGCCAGGATTTCTGAAGGAGGTCAGACCACCCAACCCGAGGCTGCTGTGCTTTTCTAGCAGGCTACTGTTAGAGCACAATCCATCAAATATCGGTATAGAAAATTATTAATATTTATCTTAAGAATCAACAAAGAAATATATTTAACAGACTGATTAAATCATTGATGCATTTTGTCTATACAAGTTGAAAATTTTATTTATATAATAACACCTTATTATATAATATATAATAACACATTATATATAATTATCTGCTAAAATATGAAACAGCTGACAATATGGGGGCTTACTCAATGACAATAATTCACAGTTCTCAACCCAATTGTGGATCTCAAGAGCTTTGGATTTTTGCTAAGAGCAGGGCTTATTACAAGACATGATAATGACAGACCAAAACCCTCACTGCCATGCCTCAAGCCCCAATATTTTGGGCCAAGCAATAAAAATGTAATTCTTGTTTGGCTGCTATTTTCAGGAAAAAGAGCAGACTGAATGGCTCCACATTTTGCTGTTGAACCTAGAAAAAGAATAGACTTCATTAGGAAGCCACTCCAATAATTATAATATGAAAAGAAAACAATAAAAAACATATAAGCCTTAAGTCATTAAGGTTATAAAAGCTCATATATAAATTGCAATGTTCAACTCTCATGATTAGAGTGTAGATATGAATCAAATATCATGTTTTTCCTCAGAAGACAGAAACTTTGATCTCACAAAAGGTCGAAGCAACCTTAGAAATTACTGTACGCACACTTGTGATAACCTGCGAAAATGACTGAACTTTAATCGCAAATAACAGAAAATTGGTAAGAGGTACGATGTGGTACGACGTCCTAAATTAAAAGAATAACGTTTTCTACAAAAGATGGTGCGATTTTCGTGGCTAGAACCCAGACGATATAGCGTCAAGAAACGAACGCGTTGGTTGACTACACAACGTGGACGAAAGTCGCCATATTGGACCGACTTGCGAGGAAGCCTAATAATAGCGAATTCTACTACAAAAGTTGTAATATAAACAAGTAAATACAAAAAGTAGCAACACACCTTTCATGAAAACTCCTTTACTGGAAAAAGCGGACTTCATATTTGAAGAAAAACACTCTAAAAAAAACCATGAATTGTTGCGTGGAGAAATTCTCGCAGAAAAGACTGTGAATGAATACGTTGATCTGATTGGTCGACTACTCCTACCAGGATACCTTTCGGCCCGTGTCCAACCTCCTCTGGCGTGACCCAGTTAAAAAAGAAAAACATAAAACTTTCTTATACAAGTGCACGAGTATAGGCTACCAGTGTAGACTCTTGTTAACTGACAATTGGCCGAAAAAATAGTAGTTAACTGACAATTGGGTACCCCCATTAGCACCCTCATTTAGCAGTGCTAGATTAATTTGTCGTGTGTTTGGCCTCGTTTACAAAATGGTAAAGTAAGCTCACTGTAGCTGTCGAGAAAAAGCTGCGCCGGGTTTACAGCTCTTTACAGGCAAATTCACCGCGAGAAACAACTTCAAGCATCACGCTTCAGTGAATGTTCTGACACCTATAGAATGAATTGAGTTCCATTGTAATAATCTAATGAAAAGAACAGGAAATTTTGAAATTTTCTGACATTTATTTATATAAGATAGGTAAATTTATGTATCTATTTAAAAGAGGTTTACTTCCTAATTATTTTCGTAATATGTTTACTCTTGCAAGCCAGTTACATTCTCATTATACTAGAAATTGCAACCTTTTTTACATACCTCCCTGTAGAACTAATATTCGAAACTTCTCAATTCGGTTTCAAGGACCTAAGTTCTTCAACTCGTTAAGTCATGAAATTCAAAACAGTGAAAGCATCCGTTTGTTTGGCAAAAGACTTAAAAAATTCCTTCTTTCTTAGTTCTTAGTCAAAAATACTCTTTGTTGAGCTACATACTTCTTCTTTGCTTTGCTTTTCTTTTCTTTTCTTTTTAAAATAATACATTTTATATTTCATGCTGTCCTCATAATTCGTATGATTATTCTGTTTTGTCAGGAAGCCTATAGTGCATAAGCCCTCGGCTTCTATATAGGCTTCCTTGTCACTACCACATTAAACATTTTGTAGTCTATCGTCTTTTAAGTTATTATAAATTTCTAGTGTGTTGTATTATTATTATTTCTATTATTATTATTATTATTATTATTATTATTATTATTATTATATACATATATATTTTTTTTAATGTGGTTAATGGCAAAATAAATAAATAAATAAAAATAAAATGGATAGTATCAATTATATATCCGGAAAAAATCCTCCCGTTTTCGCGTTATTTAACGCTATATATTTATGTTTATTTTTTTTTTGTAATTTCTAAGTTTTTTAGGTTTGGAATTGTGAAATGTAATACCCTAATCAGCCTGAAGGTTATTTTCGGGGGAGTTTGGATCTGGTCATTTCACGAACAGAAATCTTGAACCGGAAAGGAGGAAAAGGTTACGCGATTAACATCGGAACGGATAGATTGCCGTCCAAAATGGTGGCGCTGTTCAGATGCATGTGTGTTACTTTTCCATTATACCCTCTTAAAGTTTGATGTTCCCAATGTTTACGTATTTTTCTACGAAAGAGACGATAAGTTAATTTGTAATAGGAACGAAATTAAAAAAGCCCGTCAAGGTTGTTGAAATGAGGTGTCGCAAAAGATTCCTGTCAGTTTTTAGAATTTTCAGTCAGTTCAGTTGCAACCTGTTGGTAAACGAACTTGAAATGTTCACCCGTATACAGACTTCTATTTTATGAGAGGGGTGAATGCAGCGATCTGTTTTTGGTCGTATCGTAAGGGTCTCAGTAAAGGCTGTAATTTTAGCTTATATTCGCTACGCTTTATAGCTGCGTGGAGCTCGCTAAAACCTTCGTTGGCATTTTTGACAGTCTAGCGACTGCTACGTTTAAGCCTAGCTTTTTTAGCTGCAAGTAGAAGGTAAGTCTTCTAAAAACCTATTAAGAAAAATTTAATACAGTGCACCAAGGATATAAATAAGTACAGTTTTAAGGGGTTGCAACGGTTAAATTCCTCTTCATAAATATTTCAATACTATTTATCTTTTGAATTAAGAGTAAACTAAATAGGTATTGAGTCCATCCATTTGAATTAATGATTTCAACTGAATTTTAAAGGCCTTAATTATTATATTGTCTACGAACTTCTCATTGCGTTAAAACCACACGGCTAGGCCTTGCACGCTCAGCTTATTACAAGTGCACGACTTATTGTCGTACATTTTTATCCAGTTCAATTCCGGTTATGCAAAATTAAAATTGATTAAACTCGAACCCTTCGTAGAACTCGAAATTTACGCTAACTGTAACAAAAATCGATTACATTGAAATGGCATTATTTGGCAAGAGAATAGACCAAAATCTTGTAAAATTTTAAACTTTCCCGGAAATTTCTTTCACAGTGTGGCGCTTATAAGCAACTGATCTTGGAAATCCACTGGCATAAAACCATCCGAGCCAAATGAACAAGCATTTGAGAATGCAATGAAATTCATCGGAACTTGAATATAAAATTTGAACTCATTTGAGTCAGAACAGCGAATTGATAATAATTATGTTTCGTTTCCTGATAGATCATGGCAGGTAGGTTCATACTAGCGTGAGAGCTCTAGAATAATTCAGGAAATAACGCTTTTCCACTTATGCTGATAAGCGTTCATGTTTAAAATTCTAAGCCGCCACCCGCGTACTGTGATCAGTTTAATTTTTATCTGCAACGACAGTGAGCTTTACTGCCACTGTAATCACTTTGTGGTTGTCGAAGAATTGCAAATAGAACCAGAAATTTTAGCTGTCTCCGCGACCCGCAAAAATTTCCTCCCGCAAAACAAATTCAGTCGGACAATCCGCAAAATTTCCTTGTGCGCGGTAGCTAAATCAACAAAACTATGACGTCTTTCCCATATATACTATTGCATAATCAAACCGTAATAGCAATGTTTCAAAAATAGAACAAACACAAATTTTGCTCTGCCATATCGCTCATATTAAAACACAAACTTTCCCGTCTCATTTAACTTTCTTAAAACGTCGCCATTCGTAAAAATACACCGTGAAATTCTCAAACTGCGTTTGCCAAAAAACGCATTTGACCTATTTTTACCCTTCTAAAGCACCTTTGATAGGTAACGTGAGATATCGAAACTTAAGAAGAATTTAATGCCTTTGCGGTAACGTAATGTGAGATATGACAAGTTCATGACAAGTTCTGACATCCCAATACCCTAGGGAAATTAACAATAGGTCCGGGGGTGCTCCCCAAAAATTTTAGGTTCAGTATGTGACGCCCTTCTTGAAATCCTAACCGGTTTAACCAACCATATCTTCAATGCCCTAATATAGCTTCTATAAAGAAGAAGGAAGAACCCCCCCCCCCCCCCCCCGGAAAAGTCCACAAAATTTTGTTGACAACTTTTGTCCCTTTTTTCGTGACTGATTCCGAAATCTCGTTTAATGCGCATGCGCATTAACGAGATAAAAAACGTTATGATTTTCTGAGATTTCGGAGCGCGAAGCTTGATTTCATGTAGGATGTCATTGCTTTGCTCAGTGTAAGACAGTTGTGCATGCCCATGGTACTGAGCAAAGTCTTTCAGCTGTTCTGCAAGCCCCTCTGCCTATGCTACTGTCTTGATGATATGTATTTGACATGTATTGGTAGTTGTATTTAGTTGCGTTCGACGAAGGAGAACGCATACTATTCGAGTCTGTTTTCCCGTAGGATATACGATGTCCCGCGGGTATCGATCGCGATGCCATATGATTTCAGGGTTTGGACGCCATCTTGGACTGGCTGGCTGGCGCAAATGGCCTCGATCTCATGTGATAATTTTCCTCGGCCGCCGGGAACTGGTATCTACAAGTGCAATGAAATTACTTGAGACGACAGTTTTCTTGATTTTTCGTGCCGTCCTTCGTGCTTTCTTCTGCCTTTGCTGTTTTTCGCAGTTTTCCCCAAGGTAAGTGAAGTTTTGTAGATTTATTCGAACTTTCACTTGAAAATATGACTGAAGCTACTTATAATTATCGGAATATCAAAACTATGTAGTGGTGTGTTTTATAGGAAACAGACGCTGCGATTCGCCCCGGCTACGATAGCGAGTTGTGACGTGTCAATAGAGCGTTTTCACTCAGTCCCGTGGGACTCAAATGACAAAGGCCATGGCAGCCATGTTGGTGTTCCTGACAAAAGAAGTTAATTAAAATTCTTTTGTATGGGAACACCAATATGGCGGCTATGACGTCAAGTAAAAACGCTCTATTCAGCTGCTTTTCTTAGAAGATTCAACTTCTCTCTGCGCTCAGACTTGTGAGACTCCACCAATATAAAACTCCAGGAGTTACATATGTAGCTCTTAGCAGGAATAACACTATCATCATGTGTTATTCAGCCAATGACTTATGAGCGTTAACAAATTTAAAATCATTAAATACTATATGCGGTATCGACTGAATGAGGAAGACAGACTAGATCGAATGGCATTAGCACAACAGATTTCATAACACTGAACACCACCATCGGTTCTGTAGTTGTTATAATCCAACCAAAGTGTTTAGACATGGTTTTACAGCTAGGGGAATGTATGTGCTTCCCCCGATTAATAGTTATCATAAGACTTGCAAAAATATAATTTTTGTCAATTAGGTAAGTAAGACAAACAGGTGTTAAAGGTAATTTATACTAAGTTTAAGTATCTTGTTCTTTTTTCAGGATTACCTACCCATGCCTTAGGCAAGGTAAGTCCTTGACTTTTGTGAATTGTTATTGCCCATGCAAATGCAAGAGCAAGCCACTGCCTTTCATGGAAGCCATCTGATAATTGATAATTGAGCTGAGGCAGTGACTGGGCACATGGGTACACAAGATGGAAAACTGTGACTGAGAGATAGACCTCTGTAGACGTCAAATTTTACAATAACTGCTATTGGCAAATCAGGTTATTTATTTTTGCTTTTAAACATAAACTAACGGATATTTGAATAAATTATTTCAAAAGAAGATTTTGTTGTCCATTTTTATGTTTGTTCATTAATTTCATAGGTTGAAAAGCGATTTTATGTAAACAAAGCAAGACTTGGATTTTTTAGTTCTAAACTGAAAATATCCCGAGAATATGACAACGATATAATAACTGCCACTCCTTGACCTCCTTGCCTCACCTCCACCTCCCACTTCCTCACCCCCTCGTACCATCACCCCACCCTGTCGAACGCACTCCCCTAATTTTTACTACTAGTATAATATTTGTATTTGTGAAGATGAGACACTTGTAGATCAGATAGCCTTCCTCGCCAGAGATCGATGTGCGTGGAGAAATCTTGCAATCGCCTGCTCCGCAGTGGAACGATGATGATGATGATGATGATGATGATGATGATAATGATGATGTTGATAATGATGATGATGATGATGATGATGATGATGATGATGATGACGACGATTTGTGTGCGACCCCTGCCCTGGTAGCTACAATTCAATGAGCTGTTAAATAAGACTTGTCATGATTCGCTAATGGTTTAATTGTAATCCAATTTGGTGACCGTTGTATACAGGCAAAAATTAATGAAATTGTGGATTCGGGAAGTCTAAAGGGTGACTGCGTCCGTTATATACAGTCGGGTGACCACTATATACAAGTAAACTTTACAGTAAATATGAGGCACGACTTTCGGGAAGTTGTTCGGTGACCGTTATATGCAGGGTGACCGCTATATACAGGGCCGTTATATACAGGTTTGACTGTAAAATTGATTTCTTACCTTTTGTCTGACCGACCCTTACATGTATATTGGTAAAAAAAAAAAAAAGTGGCCCCACTGGGTCCGTGCACGTGTGTTCTGCTGATATAGCGTAAAATGTGTAGCGTAAAGCAAATATTATTTGGCAAACGATTTGAGTGCATTTTCTGGTGAGAAGATGTACTGAAAGGAACGCTGGCGATAAGTATAAAACTATCCATCAAACTCAGTTGAGCGTAACGACGGGGAGAATACCGTCAACTCGTCAGTTGGCTTCTCGGCTGGCTAAAATTAAATTCTTGTGGCAGATAAATTCTGAAATCTTGATCGCTTATTCTTTAGCCGTAATTCAGTCTTTAATTTGCAATTTGCGCGCGAAAATTGTAATCGTTGACAGGAATAAATGAGTTAAAAAACATCATTTTCGTTATATTATCTCACTGTTTCAGTATATACTAAAACAACTATTCACCTCAGTGTAGGTGGGTAGTGGTGGAAATTTAGTTGTTAATTATAAAGCAAACTCTCTGCGACGAGGTGGTCACGTGACCTAGTTCCCAGTGTTTTCTTATCCTCCTAGGCTAGTGCCCAATGTTTCTCGGGTGTAATCCGGACATCCGGAATAACCTTACATGTAAAAAACGTTGTGAAAAAGGGTCTTGACAAACTGCGAGCCAGCGAGCCATGTGAGTCACGCGAGTCATGCGAGTCATGCGAGGCAACTATTAGTTCCCAGTCCATTTCATACATTAGTTCCTTCACCCTTTGGCAGTTCTCTCAGTGCGCACGAGTTTTCGCTTTCCTTCGATTATCCTATTCTTATCATAGCAGGAAATAGCAAGGATGACAGGCCGCACAATCTCTACCAGTGTGAAACATATGAGAACCTTTTATATTTTTGCTCTAACGAGTGTATCTTTTAAAGATTTTCCTTTTTAAAGGATATAATAGGTGGTTCTTTAAAAATTAATTGCCGTAAAAGTGGTTGGTTTTGTATATGGTGCCATTTTCTCATTAAAACTTGTTTGATGTTTGGCACTATTGTGTTACAAAAGTGAGGTAAAATGTCTTTTCGAGTTTGTTTATCTTGTTTAAGCGCCGATTCCCTTTTCTGTGAATTTTATTTCTGATAGGATTTTTTCTACCAGGTTATTTGGGTAGCCTCTAGTCAGCAAGCGCTTTTTTAAATTTTGAAATGTTTTCCTCAAAAGTGGTTTTTGAAGAATTAGTTCGTAGGAGTCTCAGGGCTTCACCCTTCACGAATCCTATTTTAACACTTGGAGGGTGACAAGAGGTAAAATGTGTATATCGAAAGGTTTCTGTTGGCTTAAAATGTGTTTTTATATCAAGGATAGATTGTTCCTTGAATCTTTCGCCTTTGTATATAACTGTATCCAGAAATGTAGTTTTAATGTCTGAGATTTCAGCCGTAAACTTGATTGTAGGGTGATGTGAGTTGGCTTGTTCGATGAATTGTACAATATCTGGTTTGCTGATGTCCCATAGTGAGAATATATCGTCAATGTAACGTTTCCAAAATGTGGGTTTAGAGACGTTTTTGCTTAGAATTTGTGTTTCAATGTTCGCCATGAATATGTTTGCAAAGGCAACGGCCATTTTAGTTCCCATGGCAGTACCGTGTATTTGCAGATAGTTCTTTCCATTAAACTGGAAGTAATTTTCTTTGAGAATTAGTCTTAGCATTTCTCTGAGATAATATGTTGGTATGGGAGGGTCGTTTTTGTGAAAGTTCTCGTATGCTGTGCATACTGTAATAATACCCTCTTCTTTCTTCCTTACATTAAAATTTAAAAAAAGTTATTTTATGCTGACTCGCATGGCTCGCATGGCTCGCAGTTGACTCGCATGGCTCGCACTTGACTCGCATGGCTCGCTGGCTCGCATATTATACACACTCAAAAAAAATCATATGACAATCGTAAGACCTGAAAACAATAGCAATTTGATGACGCATTCGCAAAGGAAAGCCCCGTCTTATGACTTCCTGTGTTTCTGAGAATAAAGTTACGCAATCGATTTATTACTTTATTTAATAAATTATTTTGTTGTGTCCTTACTTAGTGGTTTTATTACTGCTATTTGTACATTTGACACCTGAATAAAGTTATTATTATTATTATTATTATTATTATTATTATTATTATTATTGATGATTCTATTATGTGCAATCAACAAATTCATATGTTAAATGTCTGACTTGCCTCTGCCAAGCGGGCGTAGAAAGTTCGCTGTAAATAAAGAAAATCGCATGAAACAAAGCAATCATATTGTTTTCAAGAAGCTGTAATATGTTTGACTTACAATTTCCAACGCCCCGTTGATCATTTCAGAACTTTCGAGAATTAGAAGGGAAAACCCCGTTTATTATTTAAACAAGAGGCTAAGAACGTTTCATGGTTTATTTTAACTGGGTCACGCACCCCTTCCCTCTCAGCGAATTTTGCGTGACATGTAAGTCTTGTTTTGTTTACATATTATAAGATATCATTTATTACGACTGAATTTACAACTGAACTTAAACACGTTTTATAAGCATTTCTCTAAAATTAGCGACAACAGAAAGAAAAATTCAATCATAAATTGATATCAACATAAATTCCCATCGAAAAATGTAATTTCTTTTCCGGTGAAGTCCAAATGCCAGTGGCTTGACTCGGCTATTTGAAAACAAGAACGTGATTACGGGCACGCCGAAAATCACGAGGTCGCGTGTCAACCAATCAGACCAGTGAAAGTCCTCCCGCGGGATACGGGAAACTTTAAAAAAACAAGGCAAAAGCGTGACGAAAGCTAAAAATGGAAACAAGGACCTCACCGAAACCTTGACTCATGCCGCTATGCGCATGAGTAATTATATAGGAAGCTGTCATTCACACATGATTGATGTTATTTTTAAAACATGATTCCTGAGCCCCATAAAATAATTTGTCGCAAGATAATTTTATCTTGCAGCAATTAAATTTGTTTTCAAGGTTTGATTTTGATTTTTTTATGGGGCTCAGGAATTCATTTTTACTATGGGGCAAAGGAATTTCATGACGTCATCATTTTCGTCATTATATCACTATAAAATGATTTGAATCGGTGGTATTATTTAGATTGAACAAGATCGTTGATGTTGAAATGTTCGATCTTCAAACTGAAATTGTAAAGACTGTAAAGAACTTACAAGGTCCATGTTTGTGAATGTCTTTATGCCATATCAGACAGGACATTGAAATAGGAAGTTCAAGCAAGTAACCGTGGACGATAATCCTGCTGGTGTACGTTGGATCAAACTAGTGATCTGATCGGTTTAACAAGTGAAAATAATAGTATAAACACAAAGACCGATATAACGTAGATACAAATTTAAGAGGTGTACTATATTTCGGCTGGCCAAACCAGCCTTCTTCAGGTACAATGAGGTAAAATTTACATTGGCTTTTTATATAAAGTTGACATGTATACGTAACAACGCAAATACGTAGGACTACACCTAGAAAAATAACAATGATAGACAGAAAAAAAAAATAGTTGATAATGAAAAATATACAGAAAACAATGAAAGGAAACTAATACAAAAGTGAATAATTAGCATATTTCTTCGCGAATGTTGAGGCCGTGAGGAACAAGTGTTCTCCTTTTGAAATTAAAAAAGCTTCTTTGGCCTTACGTATTGAGTCTCGGTTAGAGAAAATTTTTTCAATGGGGATTAGTTGCATGTCATTAGCAGTGTGATTAGGAGAGGAGAGAAAATGTTCGGCGGCTGTAGTAGGTTCAGACTTGGTGTTAGGATTATCTATAGTTCGGCGGTGTTCATTAAATGTCTTTTAAGCGTTGTTTAGTCTCTCCAATGTATTGTAAATTACAGCGGTTACATTGAATCATCAGGTTACATTTGATAGTACGCGTTTCACCGGTAGAGAAGAAAGTATAGTTTAGTAAGTCCGTCAGAAATGTAGGGACAAGTAGCGCAGTTTAATTCTCTCGCGTCGCTCGTGAGGTAAGATTCAAGCTTCAGAAAAAAGTGAGTTTGGATCACCATGTCCCTATACTACACCTTGAAGTGGGTTAAAGAAAAAACTCGGATGCGCCTCGTTTTTCAACCCACTTCGCGGTGTTTGGATATCTGATGGAACACTGTTCCTCGTGTTTGATATATTAGGAACTTTAAGCAATGACGACGGAGGGCTCTACTACGGCTACTGGAAGTAAATTTTCACGTTTGTCGCTGATGTTCAGCCGTAGTATGAAATTTGACCACGTGAGCGGGATGGTTTGGCCGTAGTCGCTACTACGTCGACTTTATTTCACTTCTATATCCTTTTCTTACGAATTTCTCAGTGTTTAAAGTATTTCAACGGAACTTACATCCTTTTTAGTCAACGACAATGTAATTTTTCTTAAACTTGACTCCCAAAAACGTGTGATTCTATCACGAATTTACGAACAGTGCTGGCGATTGAAATTGAAGCGGCCGGCATAGCGAAGCGAAATTCGCAAGCTCTAAGATTTTATCGCTGAAAGTCCAGCTTTAGAAGTTGAATGAATATGCTTTTATATGCCTTATATATGCGGGGAAAGGATCCTACTTATGCTTGAATTTACTTTCGGTTAAAATTATATTTAGTTAGGCGTTTTAATTCGTACTTTGAACATTTAAGCTTAATAGATTGTTATTGCTGTGGTTCAAATATACAGAAAATGTACGGTATTTCAAAAGTTGTAAGAATCGTTCAGAAATCATCCCTTGGTCCCAACAAAGAAAAATAAAGTCCATGTTCTTTTGAAAAATGCCATTCCGTTCTCAGAAACCTAAATAAAAGAACCTTAGAGAGGCTTTCAACTTCTTAGCCGTCGATACCATCTCATTTCACTGTTCCTCGAGTGCTCACGGACGTACTCTCTCCAGTCCCCTTTGTCACGGTAGCCGTAGTGGCGTCTTTCGTAGAGACTTGCTTGAAGTCCCTATTACATCTCGGCATTACGGATAGGAAGGAATGAATAAGATGAGACTTAAGTACTTCACATGAGCCGAACCTAAATACAGTTAAGGTCGACTCAAATTAATTAAGGTCGCCTGTTGAGTCAAACGTCGAACTTAATTCAGCCGAACTCAACATCAGCCGTTCTTTACAGCCGTGAACAACGGCTAGCCGATCCAAATACAATCGGTCGCGCTTAACTGAGTCAAACGCCAAACTTCACATGAGCCGAACTCAATTACTGATCGGAGCGTGTCTGCGAAAATTATTTTTTTTTAAGATTAATTCTTAAGAGCATATACAATGAACTTTAACTTACCAGTAATCACTGCCATATGAATGAAGAGCCACGGAATAACCAAAGTATTTACTTTGCGAAAATTTATCATTGGGTCCATCAAAGACAACAGCTTTTTCAATATCGATATTGAAGCCAAACGTGCCAAAAGATTTAAGCAAACAACACAATACCATGCAGAGTAGCAGGTCAAACTCCATATTGACTTTTGAATGTAGTATTTGTTAACCTGCGATCAGGCGCTATGTTTTTCCAGAGGGAAAGTCGGCGGAGAGCGGAGAGGGAAGAAACGTGAGCAGGAAAAAAAGAACGCCTGATACATTTATTTAATGACCCGTCTGCCGCCCCCCAAAGAAATCTGTCAACAGCGATGTGATCGAAAAATGTAGCCAATCAGATTTAACCGGATATCACGTTGCTTGTTGTTGCCATGTTGGAGGACTGACGTAGTAATAATAATCTGCGTAATAATGGTGACTGAAACAACATAACTTGAGCCTCCGATGCTGTCAAATATGCTAAAATCTCGAAGGCCTCATTCAGAAACCTCCTGTAAGTACTCTATCTTTGTTTGGAAATGCCAAGCGCTTCGAAAAATTAATTTCGTTTTGTAGTTGACGAATTCTCCGAGTTTGTGCATAGTATAATCGACACGGATTTTCTACTTGTCGAGAACACAGCGATTTTATAGTATGCACAAGCTCGGAGAATTCGTCAACTACAAAACCAAATTAATTTTTCGAAGCGCTTGGCATTTCTAAAGAAAGATAGGATACTCTTAGGAGGTTTAAATGAAGCTTTTCGTGAAAATTCTGTGAAAATTTCTGAGGCATTTTTGAAGACCCTTTGAAGACCGTGCCCGGCTGCCGGGCTCACGCTACTAATCGCTGAAGGTTTTCCACTAGTTCCACAGGGCGCCCACACAAACTGTGTGAGGAAATGTATGGGAATATCGAAAAGGTTCACTTATCGTAATATACTGCGATGAATATTTACATACAAGATCAAACTAAACGTATTTTTACCTGAAATATTGTGTGGTGTCATTCTTGTAGCTGAAAACGGCGAATTTTAGCGATTTGAAGGGTTTTGCATCCTATCCTGAGCGTATAGTCTCTCTACTATACGCTCAGGTAAACGTCCGATGCAAAACCCTTCAAATCGCTAAAATTCGCCGTTTTCAGCTACAATGACACCACACAACATTTCAGGTAAAAATACGTTTAGTTTGATCTTGTATGTAAATATTCATCGCAGTATGTTACGATAAGTGAACCTTTTCGATATTCCCATACATTTCCTCTAAATTTAAAAATACGAACAACGGTCACGCAGTTTGTGTGGGCGCCCTGTGCTAGTTCCAACCCAAATCGAGTCCCTGAAAATCAACCGTACCTTTTGCTTTCCAACCGGAAATACCGGTTTTCTTGGCTAAATAGTAAGCACCTGGGGAACAAGTGCCCCACAGAAACCACTTCGAAACAAAATTTCGTGCAGACAAATTGCAGCGTGCAATCAAGGAACCTACAAACTGAGTTAAAGACGCACTCCAAGACTGATTCTACGATTTGTCGCGACCATGAAAATGATTCCATTTTATAAGAAATATTGTTGACGTAAAACCAATTTTATAAGTGTGGCTGATTTTCTACTCTGTGATAATGTTTTCAAGGTTTAAAAAAATCGGGCTGGCAAATTGGCAAATCGAATTGATCGAAACAAATCGGGCCCTAATTATCGAAAGAAAAGGTTTTTGGGATTTAAGGTGGCTCGAAATAGTTTTCATTTTCCCCAGATATGTTTACAAATACCTTTCTAAATATAGTTTGGTTCATCGTACTCACATGAAATTTACCACAAATATAAAGCACACATCAAAGATTTATTACATCATAGTTGCTACCATGGCAACCGTGTGACGTATTCTATTGAACCCCCAAAATCGTCTTCTTTTGCCTTATTTTAAAAAGCGGTCGGTGAAATCTTCTCATGTGGCGGTATTTTGTAATATCAGGAAAGATCTTCAAAATGTTTGAGTTTAAAAAAATTCTGTAGGGCAGATTTAGAAAAATACTTAGTTTTGACAATTTCTCACTAAATATTTTTTCTACCTACAGAATTTTTTAAAAATCGCAATTTTAATGCACCAAATTGATCATAGTTTTCACAGAAAAAATGGGAAAATATACCGACCGGAAGCGGAAATATACGCGATTAAAGTCACGCAAATTCAAAAATTTCGACACGACAAGATCGGCATTTACGCATGCGTGCGCGTGTATCACGCACGAAGACTATGCGAAGGAAATTAAACCATAAACCATTTATTTTCCGATGTGTTGACGCCTCCATGCACTGAACGCTCAAGGATTTCACTTTATAACTTTTTTCCTCAAAATGAGACACGGTTTTTGTTCACGTCGTGAGCCTTTGTGGGTTTTTAAAAATTAGAACCCAGTCTGCGCGCGCCATAAAAACTATTTCGAGCCACCTTAACTTAGCACAAATGACAAAAAAGCATTGTACATTAGCTACCTTTTCGATTTTAATTCACAACGTTAAAGAAAACTAGAGTTATGATTTCAAAAGCGCTCGCACTGGCCGCTCTCTAGAAGGTAAACACAGGGAAAACCCATCAAAGTGGTACGCCTGGTCCTCCAACATGGCGGACGGTAATTCAAGAGTGGAACAAGGAGCAAAGGACCGCGAACGAAAATGCTGCTGGAGTACGTAGGATCTATAGAAGACCTAATCAGCCAAAAATAGTAATACAAACATAGTGAACAAAGCTGATACTACGTAGAACAATTAACGCGACAACGACATGATAGAGCCCAAACTGAAAGCCAAAATGCAACCGTGGACAGCTGTTTCGATCTGGTTGGGTCTCGTCAGCACGGTGTAGCAGCAAAAAGATAGAAAAACAAGAGGCTCCTAGCAGCCTATACTCATGCGCATGCGTAAGTAGGCTGTACCACAATGAAGGGAATGATTCTTCTAAGACTTATATATACCAAACATGAACATTGCTAATGTAAGTAGGGTTGTAGGAGACGCTGTCGTGACACTTGAGTAACGCTCTTTTACCGGAAGTGAGAGTAGCCGGAAGTCACTAAACAGGAAGTGTAGTGGAAAAGCTATGAACCGGAAGTGTACAATTTAAAATTTTAAAAAATGAGCAGCATAGTCGGATCTGAAAAGACCTATGGTCCCAAATAATACAATAGTAGAACAAGGAGCAAAGGACCGCGAACGAAAATGCTGCTGGAGTACAAACATAAACGACAAACTGCAAGGCTGATATGACTACGTAAAAAGTTAGATTTTGCGAGACATCAATGCGACAGAAACCGATAAAGCAGGGTAGCAACCGCGGACAGCTGTTTCGCCCTTGTATTGGGGCTCGTCAAAGCGGTGTAGCTTGTAACAAACTAAGAACAACTACAAGAAAGCAGTCGCAAATAGATTGCACAATGACCCGTACACAATATCAAGTTCCGTACCTTGGAACCAACTTGTCACCCGCATCACGCGTGCCACATCACGTGTTGCGGGGAACAAGCCGTCCCAAGATGTCACAATGGTGTCTCGCAAAAACTGAATGTGCATGGCAAGCCAATGTTAACATTCAAACGCATGGACAAAACCATGCTGAAAGAGAACCAGCATATCGGATCAATAAATGACCTACGGGCTGCAAAGGACCGCAAACGATAATGCTGTATGTAAACGATACGTAGGATCTACGAAAGACCTTATCAGCCAAAAAATGAATGAACAAACATAAACGACAAAGGATGTGGGGAGGATGCGAGCAGAAAAATGCGAGCTGCGAGCTGCGAGCTGACAAGTAAATTGACCCTAAAATAAAGTTTTTAAGGCGGGGAGGGATGGAAGGGGAGGGAAGGCATAATTTCTCCAAGATCGAGATAATAATGAAAATAGGTACAAATAAATAAAAATAATATTGGTAGACATCTTGCTTGCCCTTGTGTTATTATTATCCAAGATGTTCCGCAGAATGATCAGGGTCTGGAAGGGTATGTACGGGATCCGGGATTCGGCCAAAATACCGTCCGAGATTCGGGAAAAAGCTTAAAATTTTCACGGGATTCGGGATTCCACTGCTCCCCGGGAAGCGGGAATCGCTAAAATTCGGGCACGGGACGCGGGAATTTTATTCTGTCTGACGGGAAATCGGGAAATTATTATTACTTAGGCCTGTTAGGTGGGCGCTATGTGGTGTCTTCTTTCATACAACAACAAAAGACATTGTGTTTTATTAACCTAACCATATGCCTGGTAAATGTCGTTTATCAATCGAAACTGTCAAACAAAGGCAGATATTGTGTTACCGGATCCCAGGAAATTGCACGTGGTGACCGGTACATACTCGATTCACTGGACTCGCAGTTAAATCGTATCGATAAAGCTCGAGCTCTGCGCATTTAACGTGTTCAATATGGCATCAAACGTCGCAAGACAGCTAACAGTTCGTCAAAACAAAGTATGCGGCAGGAACTCTTCCTCTAAACATGTACAGAAAAGAGCTTCCTGTTGGCGAGCGAGTTGATGATCAGCTGTCGGAGTACGATTCGAACTCGAGTGACGAGGAAGACGGCGTCACCAACGAAGAAGAAGCAGTTGATACCGTTCCTGTTAACTTTTTCTCGAGGACAGTGCGGACACGTACAGGAAGAGCGATCACGCTGTCTCATCGAGCACTTTCATCGTATTAACTAAAGGTAGGAGGAGCTATTGTATTTACAGTAGCCTAAATAAGCTCAGCGCGGCTTCGCAACAATTGGAAATAAAGCGCTAATCAACCTTCTTTTTCGACTTTGTTACATTTGTACTTAATCTTTCCAGAAAAGATGTTTTCTTGAAAAAAAAACCGGGATTCGGGAAAGCTATTTTAAAAATCACGGGAAGCGGGATTTTCATAAAATAAGTGCGGGAATGCGGGATCAGGACCCCCCCCCCCCCCCCCTTCCAGACCCTGAATGATGAATTGCGCAATTTTTTATCGCGAATGCGAGGGCCCCTTTTGCCGAATTATTATGTGTATTATTACGCGTTAGCCTCCTGCGCAGATGTCAGACGTCCTAATAAAACGAAATTTGACCTTGTTTTCGTTAAATTTGTATTAACTAATTGCGATTTTGAGACGGCAATACGACTTTATATTGACGTCTTAAAAGTAGGCAACAGTATCTAAGAATCGTGATCCAAGGTTATATTCGCCGGGAATGGAATGGCTCTCTCGATTTGCATCGGCTAGCTCATCATGAATATTTCTTAAATATTTCGTAATTGTTTTTTTATTTTTTATACTTCTTTTCGCAGCTCGCAGCTCGCAGCTCGCAGCTCGCAGAGGTCAGCTCGCAGATCCCCCGCACCTAACGACAAACTGCAAGGCTGATATGACTACGTAAAAAGGTAGATTTTGCGAGACACCAATGCGACAGAAACCGATAAAGCGTCAGCAACCGCGGACAGCTGTTTCGCCCTTGTATTGGGGCTCGTCAGCGCGGTGTAGCTTGTAACAAACTTAGAACAATTACAAGAGAGCTGGAGTACGTAGGACCTATAGAAGATGTATTCGCTGAGGGATGGATTATGTCTATCCTCACTTTCTTTATCGCGACAACGACATGATATTTCAAATTCTTTGCCTATTACTCATGGTCACGCGCCGCTGTGACGTGGGTCAATTGGCAAGCATCTCATTGTTGCCATCACCACGTGCGATTTGGTAGAGAATTGGCGTTCGCGCTAGTTTTTCTATCTTTTTGCTGCTACACCGTGCTGACGCGACCCAACCAGGTCGAAACAGCTGTCCACGGTTGCATTTTGGCTTTCAGTTTGGGCTATATCATGTCGTTGTCGCGTTAATTGTTCTACGTAGTATCAGCTTTGCTCACTATGTTGGTAATTCAAGTGTCACGTGAGCGCACACACACTATAATTTCTCAGTGCTAGTAAAAATGTTTGGTTTTCCGATCAGTGAAAAATGTTAAGTTGAGATGTCGGTAACGAAATCATTGGACAAGTACAGCTACTTTTGCAAAGCCAGTTTAACCGTAGGTGCACTGTGGAAAGAGCTGTGGAACAGCTGAAATAATTATTTTATCCCAGATTTGACCAAGAGCGCGAGCGTCGGAATAGACCTTGTCACGGTTTTTCCAAATTTTTATATTGACCTGATAGCAAAAATCCATCGACACTGCTGGAAAAAGTATCTCAATCGCGCTCTCCCGCTCCGAAAAAACAGCGCCTGATCGCAGGTTAAGTATTTGTAAACCAACTCGACTCTAGTCTCCCACGCAGCCGTTATTTGTCTCGTCACGCAACGATCCTTCCCACTAACGGCTGCTCAAACCTGGACCACATTCCAGTTGCAGTGCCATTTTCGGAACTTCTCTACGCGTGATTCATCCAATCATAGCCTGCGTTTTATCGTTGACTCAGTTGGATGGCGGCGCTGAATGACGGTTTTCGTGCAGTGTCGTCAATGTTCAAAATACGGCCGACCTAAATGTTCACCAGAAGCAGGCCATTCCGTAAAATTATTGTTGACAAGGAAGACGTATTTGTCAACTTGCTGACGAGCTTCGGAAAATCATTAATCTACCAAGCTCACACGCTCGTGTTTGACCATGTTCCCTAACAGACGGGTCACATCGTTGTCGTGGTCTCACCTATGGTCAACCTTATGGAGGATCAAGTGCAGCATTTAAGAAGCCTTGGCGTTTCTGCCGTTAATGTCAGTACCAAGACTGAGATGGACCGTTCGAAGATCGAGAAAGGCGAATATTCTGTCGTGTATGGCTCAACATAAGCGTGGCGGTTATTAAAGCGGACAGGCCTAGCACAAATCCTGCTCGTGGCTAAAAGCAATGTTTTTTAGCCCAGCTTTAGAATAAGTCTACCCCAAGTACATGCAAGTACGGGCTCTGTCTAGAGCCCAAGTACGTGCCTCAGAGATTTTTCCTTTTAGATCAAAATAAAGATATAACAGGCCTGTTCTAGATGTTGTCGTTTCTTTGATCTTAGGAAAAAATCTTTAGCTGTGATACTGAACGGCAGGAGGAGTTCACGCTTTCCAGAGCCGTTTAGAATATTTATTTACGCCGTCGTTGTTAATTTGTTAGCTCTTGGCATAACAATGGAGTTTTTTGGCTCACTTTGAAAAAGTTGCAAGATCAGGGCCTGGTTGTTCGAAAGGTGGATAGCGCTATCCACCGGATAAATCGCTATCCAGCGGATAAACGTGTGCAAAACCAATTGTGTTATCCACTGGATAGTGATTTATCCGGTGGATAGCGCTATCCACTTTTTGAACAACCGGGGCCAGTAGTGGCCGCTTAAGTAGGAATTATTCGCTTCTTAGGATCAGTTCATTACTCAGTCCGTGATTTAATGTGAGCGCAAGTCTGCGATTAGCGTAGCTTGCGATGTCTGGCTCACGTAAACCGGAAACCACCGGCCCTTTTTTCCCGAGAAAACTTACGTCATTTTCATTTTGCTGATACATGATTGGTTCCCTGAATTTATCGCAAACACAATAGGCAAGGAATGTCGTCCAGGTTTGAGCAGCCGTTAGTGGGGAGGAGCGATGCGTGACGAGACAAATAACGGCTGCGTGCGACTCACGTCTGATTTAACCGCGATAACTTGTCAATTTGTTAAGTTGTGATATCAGATACAGCAAACCTTTGAAGCCCAATTAGACTGCTAGCAGTCACTCTCTGGATCACTACATGCCGCAGACCCGATTTTAGTGCACGCGCTAGGATTCCAAAATCGCTATGGAAATGAAGACGCCACGAATTCGAATGGCATGTAGGCGTTCATTTCCCTGACTCGTCCCCAGTCGTCTGTCAGTTAACGAGAGGAGCGCGAGGTGTGATGGGAAGGAGCAAAGAGGGGAGACTCCCATCACCCCCTTCGCGGGTAGCGTTTCTCTCGTTCCGCTTCTGTCCCCCACGCGCGTCTCCCGCGTCTTGCCAACTTAATAATTTTACAAAAATGGGGAAAAAAAAGTTGAAACGAAAAATATAAGCAAACTCAGTTATTTTAGATTTTGCTGTGACAGTAAATAATGCTTTAAATTTTTTTGATGAAGGAAAATACAGCAAGCAAATAAGTCGGTCAAGTGAGTGAGAAAGTAAATAAGTAAGTACCAGTAAAAATACATGGAGTATTAAATGATTAATATATATATACATAGCCCAAGCCTAACAGCGTCGCACTTTGAACAAGCTTAACTAAGGTGAAACTTAACTAAGGTGAAAGGTTGGAAGCACAAGAATTAAGATTGACGAACGGGCTATTTTCAATTTTAGCAATTCTCAAAAACAGTATTACGCGACCGTCTGCACAATACATTTTTATAGACCGTACAAAAGTTCATAAAAACAACTTTTCTCTGTCTAGAATAAATAGTACCACTAGTTTCCGAATAAAATACAGTTTATGTTTGTCAAAAATTGCCCGAGAAACTGATTTGAAAATCAAAAATTGCAAAAATGCACAAACATATTTGCATAAGGCGATGCGAGTGAAGATAGAACTGTACTATAAAATCAAAGTCTTGTTTTGTTTACATAAAATCGCTTTTCAATCTATCTAATGAATGAACAAACACATAAAAATGGACAACACAATCTTCGTTCGAAAAAATTTATTCAAATCTCCATTAGTTTACATTTAAAAGCAAAACGCGTACCATTTAATTATAGCTCATCGAGTTCAAGCTTTCTTCGATGAAATTCAAGAGATCGATACAACTAAATTTAGGCACGTTTTAAAATCAATTCTCCAAAACTAACAATAACACTAATGAAAAGTCACTCACAGATTGATATCAACATAAATTCTCATCGAAAACTGTAATCTGTTTTACCTTTAAGTTCCTCGCTTGCTTGGAAATTCAAATCTCCGCTTCTGGTTCTGAAATCCGTAGAAAACAAACATCTCCCGCATTGATAAAAACGTAATACATGAAGTTCCTCGAAGCAAGATTTTGTCCCTGAAAGCTCGTCTTTTTCCACTAAAGCGGCTTCTGAGTATACCTTAATTAGTATCCCTGTCTTGAGTAGCAAACCGCGAAAAAATGCAGGGAAAAAAACAGTTTAATTCTCCGCTAGACACAAGAAAACAACTAAAGTGTTTACCGAGCTAACGGCTGTGTGGCCGCGCGAAAAACAAAATTGTTAAGATCCCGGATGTTGTCCAACACGGGCGGGCACACACGCGCCCACGAAACATTCCGCTAGCCATGACCATGAAAAATCACGGCACAGGTTCTATGAGTATGGAGCTGCGCAGCCAAGCCTTCGGCCTGGCAAGTGCTCCGCTATAAAGTAAGTAAGGTATACTTTAAACAGCATATAACATGGGAAAGAATGTTCTTTCTAATGCAAAACATTTTCATTGTTCCCGCCATGCAACATGGCTGCCGTGCAAAACTTTAACCGCGGTCAAACGAGAGAAATTTGCAAAAGTTAAGCAAAGTACTTAAAAGTTAAGGTTGTCATTTTCACTGTTTAAAGTTTAATATCTTGCCAACACACTTTCAGTTTACCAAAAGTTTTAAAAGTTTACTAAAAAAGTTCCAAGCGTTTAAGAACTGTGAACTGCAGAATTGTCGGCGCCATTTTCCAACATAATTTTGATCAGGCGCAAAGAGTTTTGGTCAGTTTTCAACGGAAAAAAGCTCATCATTTTGAAAAAAATTAAAAGATAGTAAAGTCAACTAATATTTTTTATACATCCTTGCCCATATTTCCATTTAAGATTAAATAAAATCCACTAAATAAAACGAAAAACGCCTCGGACGTTTGACCGCGGTGGATGCAAAACTCCTTGCCTGACTCGTCCCAGTCGTCTCTCAATTAACGAGAGGAGCGCGAGGTGTGATGAGAAGGAGGAAAGAGGGGAGACTCCCATCACCCCCTTCGGTCGCGCTTCTCTCGTTATAAGCGTCTATCCCCCACGCGCGTCTCCCGCGTCTTGCCAAGAAAGACGACTGGGGATCGACGAGTCAGCCGCATGGGCTTAATCCAATTAAGAAAATGATCGACGGTTGCTATCCAAAACGTGTCATCGCTCAAGATGATCTGTCAATGGCTGCTTATTGATTTTCAGTCAGTTATGCAATCTTCCTTCGCTTCATTGAATTGCTGAATCTGGCCATAGTGAACATCATTTCTTCTTCTCAGAACAAAATGAGGTAACAAAATGATTATTTACGACCACGGATAGGTCTAGCTAAGACCAGTTATCTTTCTGACTCCGAAACGAAGAAATAGTCGATTACATTGAGGGTTATCTTATTTGCAAAATATTGGCGCGATCGGGAAATCTACCTATATCCCTCACGTTCGAAAAAAACTGCGTATGCAAGCTTATTTCTATAATGGTTTTAGAATAAATGATTGAAGTTGCTACACTATACATTTGCTGCCTAAGCGACCGAGAAGGTAAGTGCCTTTTCCATATTTATTAGGATTTCAATTTTCAGTGGAGATCAGTAAATATACTAATTCCACGAACTGTATGCGACCAAATTCAAGCGAATAAATTGCGTTATTTCTCAGTGGATCACTTTTCTCTTGAATTGGCCTGGTTTCCGATTAATTTCAAACAAAAGTAGGCAGAGTTGGTTCACATGTTGTGACTGGTGTGTCGCCGGTGAAAACGAGCAATCGGGTGCATCGCCTTTGCTTTGTGACTAAACTCTGACCCCAGTGGGTTTTTCTAACACCGCATGGCAGTCCTTTTCTCGGGTGTTTCGCCTGTTAAGGAAATTGATCGGGTGTGTCGCCTTAGATCGTCATGCTAGATGAGCTTGCTGGTTTCTGTGAATCCTTCGCATGTTTTTTCTTTGTTTTGATCAAATATTATTAAAACGAAACATTTGGTCGCACGCAGTTTATTGTCGTCGAATGTGGATTGTTAACCGATACCCGATTATCATCAGATATTCTATAGCTTCGAAACCAAGTTTAAGCAAGGTTTCAGCATAATAACTATAATTTAAATTATTTTTGCAAAGATGTTAAATAGAACTTCAATAAGGACATGTCGGAAATATTAGCTCCTCTTGTCCATTTGAGCCATCACTGTTGCGTGATTCGAACCCGACTTATCACATCCAGACATCTTCGAAAATGGTTTTCGCCTGTCAACGGTGTACTCTTGTCTGATCGTGAAACAATGGATTTATTCATTTGAGTGACGACCTTAAATGCTGTAGAGTCCAATATGGCGCCCGTTTCTAAGTCATGCGGCTGGTCACGGCGGCGGCGGCGGTCAACAATAATCCAGTTCTGTCAGACCATCTGTCAGTGCAGTGTTGTCGTCGTGCTGTGTTCTCTTCGTTGTTTTGATTTCGCTAGTAAACTTTTCCAAGATAATGGATCCAAATGTGTTGCGCGAGTGCGCTCAACGTCTGCTGGAGACAACAGATTTTATCAGAAACGTGGAAAACCGCACAGCAACAACGACCGCAAGAGAAAAAGAGAAGCATATTGACACTAAAATCCGGGGGGGGGGGGGACTCCCTTATATGACCTATACGGGGATGTGCCGCTGTACAGGGTATGGTTTTTGGTATTTTTGTCCTGAACGGGGTATATAATTTAACGTGAGTCTGTCCTAAACAGGGTCTGAATCTGTCCTAAACAGGGTATGGTTCCAGTTAACGCAGCGCTTGTGGTGACTTCCCATGTCGTGATTAGTATATTCATCGAAAGAATCCAAAAAGACAGATGGTGAAAGTTCAACTTTTTATTAAAACAATGTCATGTTATATGCTGTTTAAAGTATACCTTACTTACTTTATAATCATTTAATACTCCATGTATTTTTACTGGTACTTACTTATTTACTTTCTCACTCACTTGACCGACTTATTTGCTAGCTGTATTTTCCTTCTCTAAAAAAAATTAAAGCATTATTTACTGTCACAGCAATATCTAAAATAACTGAGTTTGCTTATATTTTTCGTTTGAACTTTTTTTTCCCCATTTTTGTAAAACTATTAAGTTAATTGTAACACTCCTTTGATTTTCATTCAAACCTATATCTACATAAGATAAAATAGCATCGGGCTGGAGGCTAACTTGAAAACTTTGTGGTTGATTTAGCCTTCAGGCTCTAATGTAAATTTATATTTTATAACACTGTTATCTGTAGTTTTCCTGTTTTATTGATATGAGTGAAATAAATTGAATTTGTAACTAACATACTTACTAACAATAACTGTTATGCAGTTATTATAAGGTTTGTCCACAAAATCATTACATAAAACTGATTTTCACTCACTTACATGTAAGCCTACTAAAGGAATAAATTGAAGTTGCTGAACATGCATTCAGTATTGTTTACATTTTCTAAAGATTAAAATCTACAACTCCTGATAAGGAGAGCTTTCTGCATGTGCTAAAGGCTTTGAATTCTTGTACTATGAAATTTTGAGTGTTTTATTATGGACCTTAAATATGTTAAATCGCCGCCGATATTGAGAATGAAAATTAATATCAAGCGATACTGACAACCATTTACTACACTACAACGGAGTTATTATCTAGTGACCTTCCCTGTTCGCTTTCATTACGACCACTTTTTCCCAGATACTCTCTCACTGCCACTTCGATTTCCCTTTTTAGTTTAAATTTTCCCCAACCAGTAAAATTATTTCCTCTTGTCAACCCTTTAAAAAACAAACTTGGAATGGCGCCACTTATAAACACAGCAATTGTTGAGACCAGCGTCGAAATGTCATACGTATTTCGGAAGAAAATTATTGAAGATAAAACCAAAAATAAAAAGGTTAAAATAACAGACATGTTGAGAAACATCAGGCAGATTTCAGTTTTAACTGGAAATTTTTCATCACACACAAACCAAAACAGTTTTCTTGGAATTGTGCACTGAAAGCTGTTGGTTGACGGCATTTCTTGTTGCAAGTATTTTAAGATAAATCCTTTAACTTCTTTGTACCTGCTCTGCAAATTAGCATAGCAAAAGTAAATGTTTGTTGTGACTACTACGAAGAAGGCTACGTAAGGAGTTGCAATTTCCACGTTAAGAACCAATCCCATGATTGTAAATCCTACCATTCCAAGAATAAAATAGCAAATTATCAATACTATTGAAAAGGTAACAATTTCTAGTAAGAATGCGAAGAAGAATAATAAAACCAAATGCAAGTAATATAACTGACGGTTGCGAAAACTGGCTCTCATTTCCCGATAAATTTTTAACGTAAAAAATATAAACAGCGTTACAAATGGTGGAAAACAAAATAGAAGGAAAATTAACATAATAAAAACAAGAAGCAATAAACAAATTGCTCCCAATACAAGGCCAAAAAAAAGCGTGGATAACATAGAAATTAAACGCCACAAAATAAACAGTGCGCGTATTATTCGTGATCCATCATTTTTTAAGAAACAGCATGTATTAAATTTATTCGTCAATAATGTTAGTCCATTGTTATGTCGCTTCAGAAAAAAAGACATTAAAAAGCATACCACTTTTTGCGCTAGTTTTAAATGTTCATGCATTTTATCACAAATATTCACAGAATCATCAGTTGAGTTTTTTGTTATGAGGGGGGTAACTGACATCATTTTTGCTATTGAGCATACGGGACAGCCCTCCATGGCCTCCCTTTGGAGGAATAAATCCTTTGGTCTTAAACACAAAGCTAACATGAAACACGTAAATGCCAAAACGCTTAAGGCAATTATTGTTTCAGGTGAATTTATATACAATTGGAAAGAGAATCCCACGTTCGACGCTTCAACTGATTTCATGAAGCATTCATGGATAAACTTTTGCTTTAGCGTAAGGAATAATCCCAAATGAACGTAATAGACAAATGGACAAATACAAAACAGTAATACCGTTAATTTGACGTTAAACGACGGCCTTATACCTGGCAGCTGCTGAACATATCGGAGCAAAAGCGTTGAACAAGTAACTGGGCTCGCGTCATCTACAAGAATTAAATCTTCGTCTTTTTGAATTTGCTCATGTCCATTCGTGTGATTCTGGAGAGCAGTTGATTCGGCTTGTTCACTGTTTGTCAGTTGATCTTCAGTGCAATCTTCCTTTTTGCATTCCGCCTGAAGATTGAAAATACAGTCTGGCAACATCAGAAGAAGCGCCGGCCAATATTGCAACATGACGAACGATAAAAAAGCAAGAACGATTTTAAAAGCATTAAACCAGTTGCTGTCCTCAACAGGAAGATCACAGTAAACTGTAGGCCCATTAGCACTACAGCAATGATACTTTATATCCTTATTCTCTATCATTGCAACACAAACCACCCCAGACTTGGGTGATAATTCACCCGAGATGTCCAATGTTACATTGTCTAACAGCGCTCTTCCGACCGCCATATTTTGAGACGTTGAGTTCAACCCAGCGAGGCATCCACTTGGTTGATCTCTCAATGGTACTGTCATGCTCTGCACTTGGTAATTTAAAAGTCCGAGAGATAAAATATCGTAGTCGTACGGTAAAGACAACATGGGTTCGCTGCTCGATTTAGCCCACACCCATCTGTCGGGAAAAATCTCGTCTTCTAACTCCAGTGGATTATAGCTGTCGTTGCCCAATTCCAAATTCAAGTAAATCATTCTCACACCTTTCTCGGAAGCCTTTAGTTTAAATTCTGATGCGAGATTTACTCCAACCGGCAGAACACTACAGTTAACTTCACTGAGGTTCTGTTCATCGGCAGCACAAGATACAAGAAACCAAACACTTGAGAGAAAACTGAGCATCGAAGTCTTGAAAGCGGCCATTATTATCTGACGAGTGAATCAAAATTTGCCACTTTGGAACGCGGACAATCTCGTACCCAGAGTCCTCAGGCTTCTTAGTCAGCGGGGCCGTCGCCAGGAGAGACTCTGGGACAGGGGGAGGGGGGGGGGGGGGAGAACTATGATCATTAGCATGATTCTCAGACGTTCTGTTACGTTCAAACTCACCGCTGAAGAGGCAGCAGCCTCGAAACGTCTGAGAAACTAAATTTTAGCGCTATAATTTTAAAAAAATTTAAGTCTGATTCTCAGACGTCCGAAGTCGATCGCGGCCCCGTCCTTCCCTCACTCTCCCTGTGGGAGGGACGAGGCCGCGATCGGCTTCGGACGTCACTCCGGACGTCACTCCGGACGTTTGGCCTTCGTGTGGTCGCGAAGAAGCGTGCGAGTTTGTCGAGTTTTCGAAAATGGCGCCGTCGCCATTTGCAAATACAACTTTTTCAAGGTGGTTTTTCTACTTATTCAAGCTTCAAAGTGTTTTGTGTTTGGACAGAAAGGTGTAACTATGATGTTTCTTTCTGTAGAGGTAAGTTAATTTTCATTGTAGTTGAAAAATCATCCGTAGAGGAGTTTTAAAGAGTTTTGATCATTTTCCTTGAGTGGAGAATTGTGTGGGGAAAATTTGGTTGCTTCACAGGCAGCCCAAGCTCACGTCACGAAGAGTTAATTATTAGCGGTGTGTGAGACGGGACGTGACCCTTCGATGAAAGCGGTATTGGGTTACACGGCGGCCGTTTTAAAAATTTAAGACTTTGTATGGGGAATAGACTAAGAGTAGTCCCTCCTTTTTCCTTAGGGATAGTAGAGCGAGCGAAACGCGAGCGCGCATGAAAATCACCCCACGTGAGAAAGGCGAGACACGCGGCGGGGAGAGAGGAAAAGGAGGGACAACAGACAAAGCCCAAGGTTTTGACCCTTCTTGGAGTGTGAAGTTCGTATCGCCTTTCAAACCAATTAAGCGCATCCAATGAGATTCCTTGTCTCATTGAGCTGTCATTGCTCTTGTCATCAGTATTAAAACGGCGGGGGATGTTTACCGTAATACAAGACTAAGTTTTAGTCGCGTGTAACGGACGAGAGGTCAAGTCTGTCGGTTGTGTTTTCCCGTGGTGTTGCGCTTGGAATTGTAGATTTGGACCTCATTTTAGCGTATATTGGCATGTAGATTTTTATGTAGGAAAAGTTTGAATTTCTTTAACTTTTCTCTCTGAAATACCGGACATGACAGAATCTAAAATGATCTGTTGGCCGTGAATGCCTTTTGTCTTTACAGGATTTTAATTTTTAGGATCCAAGCTTTATAGCGGAGAGAGTTGAAGTTTGTCTCAGTCAAGGGTTTGTATTTGGACGCTCGCGTTCACAGATGTTTGCGCCATGCAATACACTTGATAAATTAACCCTTTCCCAAATCCGGTTGAAAGTATCGCAAGAACATCTTTCCCCGCCAACAGTGCCTCCACCGCTTGTGTCTGTTTCGGTTTCCAGACATGTCTGAAGTTTGGCAACCATTGATAGAAACTAAAATTGTGTCGAGTGTTGATAGCAGCTGACGCGTTTTTGACAGATGTTGACAGATTGCACGGAAGAGCCAATCAGAGTTTTGAGTTGTGAGGGCAACGCATAAGTTCAAAAGCTTGGGCTTTGTCTGTAGTCCCTCCTTTTTCTCTCTCCTCGCCCCGCGTCTCGCCTTTCTCGCGTGGATTGATTTTCACGCGCGCTCGCGTTTCGCTCGCTCTACTATCCCTGAGGAAAAAGGAGAGACTACTCGTGATCACTCGTAGTCTATATGAGGAAAAAATAACGTAGATTTCGAACGCTTAATAAAGCGAAATTTAGACATTAATTCAATAAAGTGATTCTATTGAACTCACCTCTGGTGTATTCTTTTGTCCTTCAGGGTATTTCAAGCCGTTTTGGGTTGTTTTGTCACCACTGTTATTCCCTTCATAAGACGGAGTCAAGGCAGAACACTCGGTTTGAGACCGACTTCCACTCGGAGGACTCCGTCTTATGAAGGGAATAACAGTGGTGACAAAACAATCCAAAACGGCTTGAAATACCCCGAAGGACAAAATAATACACTAGAGGTGAATTCAATAGAATCACTTTATTGAATTAATGCCTAAATTTCGCTCTACGTTATTTTTTCCCCATACAAAGTCTTAAATTTTTAAAACGGCCGCCGTGTAACTCAATACCGCTTTCATTGAAGGGTCCCGTCTCACACACCGCTAATTATTAACCCTTCGCTTTCTCGTGACTTGAGTTTGGGCTGCCTGTGGTTGCTTGCACAATAAAATTGCTTTTTTCGAGATCGGTTCAATATAGAAACGTGAAATTTGGTCCAGGAATAGGTTATTTCCATAGAAAAACACTTCAATTGAAGTTAATGTCGAAGAATCAGCAGAAAAAATGATCAGTCCATTTGAGTGTCATACAGCAGGGCCGGTAAACATTTAATATAAATCTCTGAACTAGCGCAAGAACTTTAGCTGTTTTCTTGTTAATATGTCAAAAGATCATGTGAAGCTTTCACGAAGTTCTTTGTCAAGGAAAGGCCCGAGGGATCGACTTTTAGCATGTGGAACAGATATCAGCTTTAGTCTTAATTTACACAATCCATGACAGTCAAATTACATGTACTTTGTTTACAAGTTGTACATGCAGCAACATGCCTTCCAACTATCCAGAAGTTCTTATGATGGATGGAACCTATAAAAACAATGACAAAAGGAGAATCTTCAAGGAGGAACAGGAGAATATATTGAGAGTACAGTACATGTCAATTCAGTATATGTGTTTTGATGGAAAGCATTCTGTTTTTAACTATGCCACTCTAGTTTACACTTCTGAATTAGCTATTTCATTGGCTATTTCATGTTGCTGAATGTAAACAAAGTACAGTAACTTCATGTAAGAGCTTACATGTAATTTGACTGTCATGGATTGTGTAAATTAAGACTAAAGCTGATATCTGTTCCACTCGTTTATGGCCTGGGTACTCGGGTATATTTTGATGTGCCGCCCGGGTCTCCAAATTTGGACCCCGTTTTAGAAAGAATTTGCACTCAAAATGATACCCCGTTTTAGAAACAGGTCAATTTTTAATACCCTGTTCTAGAAAAAATGACTGCTGGTAATTTGAAGCTTTTGTGCATTCGAAATATTATACCCTGTTCTAGGAAACATCTCGAAAATGGATACTCCGTCCTAGATCAGGAGTCCCAAAATCACGATCCCGTTGGGCGCACATACCCGTATAGGTATTTTGGGGGAGTACCCCCCCCCCCCCCCCTCCCGGGCCTGGGTCATTACAGAATGCATGGAGCTCGCTGTTTACACTAAAACCTCTGTTGGCAATTTTGACAGTCAAGCGACTGTTTCGTTTACGCCACTTTAGTATAAACAGCGAGCTCCACACAGCTATAAAGCGTAGCGAATGGAAGCTAAAATTACAGCCTTGACTGAGACAAACTTCAACTCTCTACAAGTTGAATAGCTTATTAAGCAACAACTCTCTCTCTCTCTCTGCTATAAAGCTTGGATCCTAAAAATTAAAACCCTGCAAAGACAAAACTAAAATGGCTGGCCAGGCCCAGCATGACATAAATAGCAGGAAAGACATTCACGGCCAACAGATCATTTCAGATCCTGTCACTGATGTTCGGTATTTCAGAGAGAAAAGTAAACTATCCAACACTGCATCCATTGTCGAACCGCAATAAGATATGGGGATAAATTTGGCGACCCGACAATGGTCACAGTGCGAATGTATGGGAGGGTGGGTGGGGAAACCAATTCCGGTGTTAGCCCCCAGGACTTTCCCGTAAGTAAACCGCATCGCCTCGTACCTGCACAATCCCCGCCGCACTGCAGTTGAGCCAAAGTGATAATTTATTCATATGTACTAATCTTATATGCGTTACTTTAATGTATGCAGTGTGAATAGTAAACTATCCAACACTGCATCCATTGTCGAACCGCAATAAGATATCAGGATAAATTTGGCTCTCGTCCGTTTGTGTCATCCAGTGTCCTTCTGTTACCATACCAACGATGGACTCGTCCCCAATACTAATAACTAACTAAGGAGGCCATCGTTACAACCTAGTCGTAACTCCCCAAAACTAAACCCAAACCTAACCCCATAGCCCTGGTGGGAGAGATTGTTCATCTTGACTCACATACGTTCCTTCTCATGAGGTCTCTTCCCTAGGCTTTCCGAACGTATATATACAAACCATTTCAACTAATTAATGTTTTCCATGTACTGGTAGGCTCTGTACCCGCGTTCGAGGCCAACCTTAACGAGGCCCTAGTTGAGATCAAAACCTTCGCCATAGGTGGCCGTAACCTGACTTGTTAGCGAGAACAGTCTGGTAAAGGTCCTTGAAGACATACGAAAGCAAATCCGTCACCGTGTCCAACGAGGAAAGGCTTCTTCAGCATCCATAAGTACCGTGCATCGTGCCACACTCTCGGCTTGGTGGTCTCAGCCGTTACGGGTAGTACTAAATGAGGTGGTTTCGCATGACCAACCTTACCCACAAGCGAGATCGCACCGGTTTGCAGGCGACTTAAAAGCGTTTTCCGGACAAATCTCCAAATTTTGCACGATACGTTACTCCTCAGTGAGTATTCAGGGGGTTGGCCGGTCGGAATCGCAACTTTCCCCTTTGAACGTCCCCCTAAATTGTCTAAAGTATGGGAATATTAACACATTATGCCGCTATCGAGGATAGCACATTCTCCTGGTTCAATAAGGGTGCCAACTTCGCTATTTCTGTCCAATTAACTGCATTCCTATGGAGTTCCTCTGCGACGAAAATGGTCCGGATCCCGGAACATTAATTCATCAAGCTGTCCAATAGCCTCTCCCTTTTTCTACTAGTCGAGCCATTTTCAACTGGCCGGTCATTTGCTGCCCTCTCACCGCTGACCCTTACGGGGTTTCCCCCGGTATTGACCCACTGAGTCGCATTTGTGCAATCACCGGCATTATTGATGGAGGTATAAAATCGTCATGCTTTTCCCATGACCAGTGTATCGCCTGAAGCGAAAAACAAAGACAAAAAAAAAAGGCGAAATACGCGTGTGAAAAAACCCCGTAGAAGTCAGCAGAGAGAGGACAGTCTTGACCCAGTATGACCGGGAGGGTTTTGAGGTACCCTGGTTTCAAGACTCTCGACTCCCTGAGACTATAGGCAGAAGGTACAATAGGGAAAAAGAAAACTTACAGCACTCGCGGATCAAAGGGAGAGCATGGGGGTGGATCTGAGGAAATAGATAAGCATTTTAAATATTTACGTCACCCTTTCGCAATATATTTACTGTACTGGTTCTCCCATTTGCTTCGCTAATTCTAGATCCGCCCCTTTAACACCCCAGTATGTCAACAAACAACTATTCTAACGCTCCGCGTTTATTGCACATATACAATCGTGAAAGAAAAAATATTTCTCATGTGACAACACCGGTCCTTACATCTAGTTAATTCTGGAGTCTTATCCACTTATTGTCTCCAGCCCGACCTCGGGAGGTCCACCTTCCCAACTCGCTATTTGACCGGGCGGTAAAATTCGCGTTTCTCATCCTGATCGTCCCGAGATAAAAACCCGCGATGCCATTCCGCTTGCAACATCCTGGAACTTGAGATTGTAGGTGAGACACATCGGTGAGACCTCAAACATGAAACTGTCATCACATTCAAATATCATTGAATTCTCAATACTCTCTCTCATTTTTTTTCCTTGCTGTCTAACCCCATTTGCTTTTTTTTTTTTTGGTCAAATCTCACACCATTTCTTTTTCTCTTTTCCATGGTGAACTCTCACCCCATTCCTCTTCTTTCCTTTGGTGAACAACTCTCACCCCATTCCTCCTCTTATCTTTGATTAAGTCTCACGCAATTTTTTTTTCCTCTTTCCCTTGGTTAACTCTCACCCGCATTTGTTATTCCTTTGATGAACTCTCACCCCATTTTTTCTTCTTCCTTGGTGAACTCTCACTCATTTTTTTTTTCCTTTGGTGAACTCTCACCCCATTTTTTTTTCTTTTCTTTGGTGAAATCTCACCCATTTTTTTTTTCTTTTCCTTGGTGAACTCTCACCCCATTTTTTTAATTTTCTTTGGTGAACTCTCACCCATTTTTTTTTCTTTTCTTTGGTGAACTCTCGCCCATTTTTTTTTTCTTTTCCTTGGTGAACTCTCACCCCATTTTTTTTCTTTTCTTTGGTGAACTCTCACCCCATTTTTTTTCTTTTCTTTGGTGAACTCTCACCCAATTTTTTTTTTCTTTTCTTTGGTGAACTCTCACCCCATTTTTTTTTTCTTCTTTGGTGAACCCTCACCCATTTTTTTTTTCTTTTCTTTGGTGACCTCTCATCCAATTTTTTTTTTCTTTCCTTTGGTGACCTCTCACCCCATTTTTTTTGCTTTGGTGAACTCTCACCCCATTTTTTTTTTCTTTGGTGACCTCTCGCCCCATTTTTTTTCTCTTTTCCTTGGTGACCTCTCACCCCATTTTTTTCTCTTTTCCTTGGTGACCTCTCACTCCTTTTTTTTTCTCTTTTCTTTGGTGAACTCTCACCCCATTTTTTTTTCGGTGAACTCTCACCCCATTTTATGATTTGTTTTGACTCTGCTTTAGTGGTGTAAAACACATAGCTGCTGTGAACTCACCTGTTCCACTCTACTCCTAACTCCATAAACAAATAGCCATGCAGAGTCGCCGAGCTGCTTGTTGACACATTCATCCATTGTATTCGCAACATTATAAAGTATTCCATCCGTGTTAACTACACATACCAAATCTACAACTGACAGAGGTGCCTTGCGATGATAAAAGGCAGCTAAACAATGTGTACACCGCCGAACATTAAGTGAACATTTAAATAAGTATCCCAGACTGTATAGAATGTAGACCGCTCGTGCAGAAAGGCTCGTAACACACTGGAGCTACCCGATGAATTAATAAGCTAACACATTGACTGAAATGCAAAACAAATGAAGCGTGGAACCAAAACAAGTAAACTTGTACAACGCAATAAGCAGAGTAAAACACGCAGAAAAGGAGGGTTGCAGCCCTTTCCCCCGCGCACAGTTCATGTCTACACATATCTTTAAAAGGGAAAACAGATATACTTTATCTCTAGCTCTCCCTGTTAAGCTTGTCCCGATGCATATTGGACTCCTTGTCCCGATGCTGGTTGAACTCCTTGTCCCGCGTCTGGTTGAACTCTCTGAGCTGCATTTCCCGCAGCAGGATGAACTCCTTGAACTCCTTGTTCCGCGGCTGGTAGAACTCTTTGAGGTCTCTGTCTCACGGCTGGTTGAACAACCTGAGCCGCATGTCCCACGGCTGGTTGAATTCCTCGAGCTCCTTGTTCCGCGGCTGGCTGAACTCCCTGAACTGTTTGTCCCACTGCATGTTGAACTCCTTGACCTCCTCGTCCAGGTACTGGATATTATACGTCTGCTATCAGAAAATAGAAGAGGGGAACGAAGAGGCAAAAGAAATCCTTCGACGCGCCAGCGCACAACCACGCCGCACTGCAGTTGAGCCAAAGTGATAATTTATTCATATGTACTAATCTTATATGCGTTACTTTAATGTATGCAGTGTGAATAGTTAGAGAAATTCAACCTTTCCTACATGTACATGAACATAAAAATCTGCATGCCAATATTAATGGAGAAAACAACACACCAACCGCCAGGCAAAAAAGGACGCTAAAATGAGGTCAAAATCTACAAGCGCAACACCACAGGAAACCACAACCAACAGACTTCACCTCTAGTCTGTTGCACGCGGCTTTTGAAAGGTTCTAAAACTCAGTCTACACTAAAACCCTTCTTAACAAACTGCTAAATGTAGAATACCCATTCAAAACATATAGAAGGAGCAAATGGCATTAAAAACATGAGGTAAGAGTCAGTGCAGGCCTGCCACCACCATTTTACACTTTCACTGTGAGTGATTTGAATTTGGTGTGACTTATTTGAATTCGGTGTGACTCAATTGAATTCGGTGTGACTTCAGTTGAATTTGGTGTGACTTATTTGAATTCAGTGTGACTTATTTGAATTCGCGTGACTTATCTAAATTCGGTGTGACTTAGTTGAATTCGGTGTGACTTATTTGAATTTGATGTGACTTATTTACATTAAATGTATTTGAATTTGGTGTGAATGATTTGAATTCGGTGTGAGTGATTGGAATTCGGTGTGAGTGATTAGAATTCAGTGTGCCCTTCTGGGCTACCGTAACTATCCGTACTGTCTTTTATAAGGCTTCTTAAAGCCTTGGCATCATTTGCATTTGAATGTGTATGCATTTTTTTATATTAAATGGCTTTCATTTCTTCCACAAATCTGATTCAGTTTTGCCAAGAACAACAAAAAACATGGAATTTTGCTACAAGAAATATTGCTAAATGCTAGAGGATAAGAAAAAAAAGAAGCTAAGAATACAGTACTTACCCGCTTATAAGAACCTAGAATTTAAGAACCTGTTAGCCTAAAAATATCAATTTAGACCCCATTTACATAAGAACCTATTTAGCCTAAAATTTGAAACAGGTTCTTATTTTAGAAAATGAACCTTAAAGATCTTCAAGCAAAGATAAAAGACACGACTCTCAAAAGTACTGTAGTGAACTTAAACATGTATGTACTATAAAAATCTCTAAAATTGTTATATGTACAGTACATACAGTACTGTCCAAAGGCCAGGCCGGTTTTGGCATTAAATTAATATACATGCCGCCCTTCTACCAGGCACTGGTATCATATTTTTCTTATAAAAATAAGAACCTGTTTAAGAACCTAAATAGCCTAAAACTCCACTAAGCACCATTTATATTAGAACCCGTTTAGGCTAACCTCGAAAAACCGTAGGTTCTTATAAGCGGGTAAGTACTGTAATTTAGACACTTTAACGGAGTTTTGCACAGAAATTTTGAATTGATAAGAATTGAGCTGAATGAACTTGCAAAACATGCGGGCGTCTGAGGAAACATTTTATTCCTCCTTGTGAATGGAAAGGATAGCCTGCCTGTTTTTTTACCAAAAAAAATAATAGCGAAGAAAGTAAACCCCTTGGCCCTTTATTAACTTCAAACTCAGTACATTGCTTAATAGTCCAAGTTAGTCTAAATTGGAGCCTTTTCGGTCACAGTGTAAGACGTACATGTAAGCTTTAATTGCCATCGTTAATTTGAAGTATGCGAAATTTCAATCAAAGAATTATGTTTACACCTACTGATCATTTTTATAAATAAACTATATGATTAATTTCCATCACCATTCAGGAGTTTTAACCCATGTTAATGTCATATTTTTTCTCTCCTTTATAAGTTGGTTTGTTTTCCAGTTATCGGTGATGAAAGAGGCACAGGCATTAACAATTTCAAAGTGTTTTCAGTTTATCGATCTCCAGAAATTGTTGATTTTTGTGGCATAATTTTTTTGTTTTCAGGACAATTTTGCATTTTCAGACAAAATATTAATAGGTTTTCCCATATCCTTAGTATTTCCGTTGCTTTGCTGCCAATTCTTCCAGTTATCATCCCATGAAGTCGAAATTTTTGTCTTGCTGATGGCAGCAATTTTAAACTGAAGAGGAGACACAATTTCTCAAAACTCTGGCCAGAGGAAGAAAACTTTTTGACAGAACAGTAAGCAAGCTGACAGATCAGGTCATTCCTGGTGACGTGGCTTGGTGACTGTATGTTATGTATGGGTTCCCTGTGGACTTGACCCAACTTATGGCTGAGGAACAAGGACTGTCTGTGGACATGGGCATGTACATGTACGAAGAATGCAGGAAAAAAGCCCCAGGTGTGCACCGACAAATTATCATGCTGATATTTAAGTTACAGAGTACCTTCAGATCGACCACTTTCTTAAAATTTGTTTTTCATGCATGTAGGTTTCAGAATGATCTTTCATCCAAAAAAGATAAATTAAAGAAGAGTGAAAACTGACGAGAAATGACAGTATGACGTTTTGATCTGAAGTGTGTTTATGATGCCCTATAATTTTTTACAGCTGTTTTCTACAGGTGTAAAAGTGAATTTTGGCTTGTAGGGGACACTTTAAAAAGCTGGAGCTGTCACACTGGAGACACCCACAAAGCTATACTGTATATGTAACCTTAATCAAATCTGCCTTCAACTCCTAAGAGTGCCAAAATTCAAAAATTGTTCAAGAAAAATCCCAAATGCAATTTTAATTTGTAAAATATTGAACAACAAATTATACCATGCAAAAGTACAGCAGAAGAGGTTTCATGTCTCCTAACGGCTGTAATTGACTCTGGTAGTGAAAGGTATTATTACATACAGAAAATTGCAAGAGGAAAAGGCTCTGGAAATAATGATGCTATTACACTTGATGTTCATCCCATCAACAAGCTACAGAAGGAGTTCAATCTAGATCCCACCAACGAGAGTCCCAAGTATAAAATGTACATCTCTGACACAGAAGGCAATTATGGTGAGTGGAATTTACAGTTAAAACTACTTGCATTGTACATACAGGTAGTAATTACCAGGGCTGAACAACAGAAGAGTCCAAAATATACAATTCAACTACATTCCCGGGGGGGGGGGGGACTCCCATATTAAAATGACAGGGGTGATTGTCGTACCTTTTAGGGGAATTATTTGGAAACTAGTGCTGCTAAGGGTACTAAAATCTAAAATGACCACCGTTAAAATTATCACAATACCATTTAGGGTACATGTATTGAACCAAAATATATGACAGAATATGAAATTATGTCGTTTTAAAGTTGGTACCTCTTAGGGGTGAAAACAAATTTGAGCCATGTACACTGTACACAAAACAAGATTGTAGTTTCTTTAAGGAGGTTTTTTTCAAAAATTTCCAACGATCACACTCGTCATCTTTAAATGAGAGATCCCCCCTCCCCCCAGGACTACATTTGACTCTGAGCTCCAAGTGAAGATTTCAGAAACTTTGTCGGGAACTTTTACTTGGCCATTCTAAGTAAGCAAAAGGTTGATTAGACATGACACAAAATTGTGTTTTTTTGGTCTAGTTTTTGAACCTATGGTGGGTACAGTAAAGGCGATTATTTTTGAAAAGGAGTATGTTTTTTAGGTCACGAGCGGCAGCCATTGTGCTTTTGTGCTGGATAGAACATGCTTTTATGGCGAGCAGGGCGGGCATACAACCAGGGATTCATGACCAAAGAAGGAGATGAAGTGAGTGGCTTTTTGACAGTGCGATGCTTTCAAAATTGCTAAGATCCCGGATGTTATGCGACGTCATACGCGCCCGCGAATTGGCCCTGCCCAATGCACAGACACACATGTACAGACGCCGCCCGCGAAACATTCCGCTGGCCAACAAACATTTTTACAAGTTTCCACGATATCAACTATTTCGTACTGGTGTAAATAAATTGTACCAGTACAAAATAAATATAAATTGTACCATGAGCAAAATTGAACTACAACATATACAAAGTTATTTGCCAAGTTGTATAATTTTTTGTCTTGTAATAATATCATAACTATATCTTTTCAACTAAAAAAAGAGTTAATTTTTATAATCATTTTCACAACTGAGGATATTAATGAAGCAATGTAGTGAATAAAATCTTTGTGTCTTGTTACTAAACATAAAGCGACAAGATAACATTCCATTGTGCTCAACTTTACTAGGAGGCGTACCTGACAATTGAATTTGCGCTCTCTGATTGGCTAACTATATTACGAAAGTTCGTTGGGTGCTCACAGTAAGGCATGTCGCACTGCAGCAATGATCAGTAACTTGCCCAAAGCTGATAAACTAAATTTCGATGGTAAGTTATGCAACATAGAAAAGGTTTTGAATATTTGGAAATGCGTTAATTGGAACGATCAACATTGTAAAAACTTCACTGTCAAAATTAATTTACAATGCTTCTAATCTTTATTTGCCCCGTCATGTGATAGATACAGTTAACAATATGATTTTAAATTTTATTTGGGATATCAAGCCATCGAAAATTAAAAAGGCCACAATCAATCAAGCTAGCGGCGGTCTAAAAATGATAGATTTTGGTATAATGGAAATTTCCCTAAAAGTCGCCTGGATTGATAGAATACGTCAAGACTCAGATGCTGCGTGGAAAGCCATCCCAGAGTACACCCTGATCCATCTAAGTGGCTTTGCCTTTTTATTAGACTGCGCTATGACTTAACTTCAATAAAACTAGATAACCTTCCTGCTTTCTATCACTCCGTGCTGAGGTACTGGCAGGACTATAGACATATGATATCTGAAAATACTATCAATGTACAGAAAGAAATCATCTGGAAAAATAATTATATTTTAATGAACAAAAGCACAGTTTTTTTCAAACATTGGTACCATAGTGGAATCATACACATTCAGGACTAGCTAAATGTTGACTTCACCTTCTTATCCTTTGACCAATTTCAACAGAAATTCCACATAAAAGTCCACTTTACTACATATTATGGGTTGATAAATTCCATTCTCTCAAGTTGGAGACGTAACCTAAAAAAGCTGCTTATGCGGCCATCCTAGATCATTTCGCCCAAGCTCCAACAGCTGAAACAAGAATTTTACGTTATGGATTTACCAAAGAATGCTTAACTAGTGTATACATGATGCCCTTTTTAATAACGCAAGAAGTTAAACTACAAATGTTTCAATACAAAATTATTCATAATATCCTACCATTTATTGGATTTGGTTTAGAATGATAGCAAGAATTATCAACATTCAGTTAGATTTCTCCTCTGCAGAGAGAAGTCAATCGATGTTCTCGTCTTTTGTGCCTGCACTCACTTAATTCAGCAGATTTTCCTTTATGCCCCTGCCAATAAGAATCTGCAGAAGAGAGAGCATTACAGCCTATTGTACAATTTCTTTGAATCACTTGTTAAACAAAAACAATTTTTCCCAGTCATTCTACCCTGTTTTTTGTGTCCTATCGTAAATCTTTTTATCTGTTACAGGAAGTGGAATTTTCAGTCACTAATGTTCAGATTCATGGAGGCTATGTACTTCATGTAGGAGCAATCGAGGATACCCTGAGAGTTGGAGACCAGATGAAATGCCAAATAGATGAGGTACATGTATGAATGAAAGGGACCTTCTCCAACGCTCCTGTCTATTGTTGAATTTGTCTGTGATTCACTCTATTGTTTGTTTGTTCTTTTACTGTAGGTTTTGGCAATTCTTATAAATCTAGGTTTAAATTATAAAAAGTTGCGTACAACATGAAAGAAAGAATGACATGGTCACTCTTGATAGCCCACAAAAACAGACGACTTTTCGCGGTGGCGCCACTACAGTTCCGCATTTCTGCACCCATATTGGTATCGTACGTAGAAGTCCACTTTGGGCAGCACGGCACCATTTTATTCATGCTTCGTTTTTATCTTGCTCTTCCCGCAATGTAAACGTCTAAGGTAGTGTTTACATGAATACTAGGGAGCTTTAGCAACCACGACGCCGACGCCAAAGAAAACATCATTGCAAAAAGAATTTGCGCTCATTTAAACTACTTTGAAATTTTTCCAAATTGTTTAATTTGCCTAATGTTACTGGAATTGTCCAAGAGCTGAATTGGTAGGGACAGCTTTCAAGTTCAAATAGAGCAAGGTAAACCGTCGTGTGTTAACGTTCTCTTAGGCCCAGTTCAAACGTCGAACTTCACATGTGCCGAACCTAATGCAAATTAGTAAGAACGATAGATTTTGCTCATTTGCATTAGGTTCGGCACATGTGAAGTTCGACGTTTGAACTGGGCCTAAAAAATATATATAATAATATATACCTAATAATATATACCATGAAAAATGACGAGCATGGGTTCTATGGTTCTCTGGTTCTATGAGTATGGCGCTCCGTGCGGGCCTTCGGCCCGCAGAGCTCCGCTATAATTTGGTCATTTGAAGTTGTTGTTTTGCAGCGAACGACAGTGAAATGTACCAAATGTAAAACGCACGTGCAGAGGCATTGTTTTCGCTCATTAAACCTATTGTTTTGTGCCGTTCTCGCTGCCATTGCCGTCGTGGTTGCTAAAGCCTGCCGCACACTTGAGACAAGTATTGAGCAAAATTGCTCGCGAGGTAGTTAGCTCAGCTGTTTCCTCAAGTGTGCGCTAAAGTTTTTGTGACAAACAAAAGAAATGGCAAACTGATCCTTACGGCAGAAAAACAGAAGCAAATAACATGGTGATGTCATCAGTTGTGCAAAAATGCCAAAAATGCGGTGTCGCTTTCAGACGCTTCAGTATTTCTTGTAAACAAACCACTTTTTTAGCTATATGTTTGCAGTTTTGCTCAGTTGGAAATGTCCTGCGACGATGAATTTTGACAACCATGTTGACTACGAAGGGCTGCACAACTGTTGACGTCACAAGTCCTAATTTGCATATTTTAGCCGTGCGCTGGTTGTCCCTTGACCCATATATTTGGCTCAAATAGGCCAACTTTGAGGTAAGAAAAAAAAAAATAGATTGCACACTTGACCATAACTTAAATTGGAAAATTAATTATGAATCAGTGGAACATGGACTTTTAGTATAAAAAAACGGGTCGAAATTTTTAAAGCTAAAATTGAGAGTGTCTTTAACAGGTTATGCTGTTACTATGGTAACCTGTTACATCATAAAAGAGACCATACAGTAACTTGCTTACCAATGACTGGGCATTTGTTTGATATCATTAATTATTGTGGCACTAACTGATAAAGAATGGTAGTACAGTCGAACCTCCTTAGTACGAACACCAAGGGGACAGACCAAAGTGTCCGTATTAAAGAGGTGTCCGTATTATAGAGGTAGGGATTGTATGAATTTTTGTGTATTCAGGACCAATAGAACTGCCCGTAATAGAGAGGTGTCCATATTATGGAGGTGTCTGTAAGGAGAGGTTCGACTGTATTAATTTTTTATTCATCAAAGTATAAGTGATGGAAAATGCTGGGAACTGTTGTGTGACACCTTAATATGGCCGGCAACTCAAAATTGACTTATAAAGTGCATGTTTCTTCCAACAGTGAACAGTTATTCTAACATATTTTTTGTTTACACGTTCATAAACAAACGGGTACTCCTTCCAATAGATTATGCAGCAACTGAAGAGATGCGGTCCCTCTTGTCCACAGTAACATCTAAAAAGGACAGTGGATCTTCATCTCGGATTAAATCACTGCCTCTCAGTGGAAAGGCTAGTAATAAAATAAATAGATTTTATTTTTATTTTTTCGTCTGCTTCAGGAAAATATACTATTAAATTACTTTCAAACTACTCTGCACAACTACCTCTTGTGGGTGACTAATTGTGCATGTTAATGATACTGAATGCTCCTTTTTGGGTATTTCTTATAGTGTTGCGGAAGCTATTGTTGGTTAGCTTCTGTGTTGTTTTGTGGTTATTGTTTATTGTCTTTTGAAGCTTCTTTTTTTTACACATCCATAGCACCAAGAAGCTACCTTTTTTCCAGTCAATTTACTAGATTTTTAGAGTGACTTGTTTGCAACCCTTGTTAGCTGTTCCAAAATCATGAAACAGTCACCTTTTTGCCAAGTTCAGTGACTGTAGTGATATATTTTTGACAGTTTCTTTCCTTTGTATGTGCAGTGTTCACAAGATTCCCCTAAAGTCCTTCTAGCAACTGGTCTTAGCTCAGAGCAAAAGGTAATACAAGCTTTTATATCAGTTATGAACATTACCATTATTGTTATAACAGATTTCTTAAAGTTAGTGCAGGTTTTGTTTTGTGTGCAGCCATTGTTTTTGTTGTCACTCAATACTTCCTGGGTTGATGAATTGTGTGACGCTCCCAAATGATGGTTTCATGGGAAACGTTAGCCTGATTCTCAGACACGGGTCTGAGAACGCTCGCACTCAACTCCCGCAAGTCAGTTATGTTTCTAGGTGAACATCAAAGGTTAGGTTATTTCACAGAGCTTTTATGATAAGGTGATTTCCTATTTTTTTTTTATCTATTCAGGCAAATCTGCAGAAATGTTCACTGATTCTAAATGCAAAGATTGCCAATGAGTTCTCTCTTGCTGGTAGGTAAAACGAATGAAGCTAAAAAACGCGTTTGTTAGAGCTGAATTTGTTAGACTAAGCTATTTTATCTCCTTTCACTTGTAACTTATCATAAATATTTTCTGTTTAATATTGGCATAGTGAGTCACATCGTGACAGCTTCGAACAGTAAAGGAGTTTGCCCAAGGACCATAAAATATCTAAATGGTGTCGTGACTGGAAAATGGATAGTGAACTACGAGTGTAAGTACATGATTTACTGTTGTAAACACAAGTATCACTCATACAGGACCTCAAGCGGTACAAGGTATCTCAACTGATGACGGTCTTCCGCCCGTCTTTTACTGTCACATAACGTAATAGCTGCCTGCTTTCCTGTCCACCAAAATACTCATGATTAACTCAAATCGTAGCAGTTATTGACTTTTGCCCCTTCGTTGAGCCGCCGAAAATGTACGCAAGATTGCCTCCTCATTGAACCGCTGAAAATACAAAACTGGTCTTCCCTTAATCAGCTCAAAGTTGCCTCTGCATTAAACGATGGTCTGCCGGTAGACCTCTGAAAATACACATGAAATTTCTCCTCCATATAAGGCATTGTAAATCTGTACAAAACCAGTTCTCCAAAAATACAATCCACATAACATCGGCCTACTACATCATCCCTCAATCTCAACCAGAGAGCTCGTATAATTATGCCACATTACATTAAGCCACTGGTAATATATTTAAGAGTGCTAGCCTTTATAACCCTGAAAATCCACCAAAAAACCTCCAATTAAACTAAAACCGTTGAAAATTTACACAAAATCATTTTGAATTCCGCGGTTTCGTCCCCGCTATTCATTTGTTGTTAGATTGTAGATAAGATTTGGTTGTAGAGTGGCCAAATAAGTGATGCTGTTACGTTCTTTGATTAATCATGCCATCGTTTTGACATATTTCTATGGTTTGGCTACCAGAGCCAACAACTGCACATCTTTGCGGGCTATGTAATGGGAAGCCAGTAGAGAAAATAAATATTTTCCGTGATACCCAACATAACAACATCAAAGTTAAATCAAATAGCACTGGCAATAGGGCAATCTGTTTCATCGCAAATTTACGCTACTTTTTGTATGTCTAGTCATTCATATTAGGGCCATTTATACGACAGAAAATAAGACGCGTCTTATCTAAGACGCGACTTAAATATGACGCGAACCGATCGTATAAACAGTACAAAATAAGCATTCGTGTCTTATGCGGGTGTCACACAGTCGCGATTTTGCTTCACGATTACCTGACGATGCGAAAAGTGACAAAAATCATGAGTCCCTCGCGAGAGGTCTTAGAGCACTTGACGGGCTCTGATATAGGACTTAAGTGGTCTTCAGTGTGTCTTGAAGGACGTGATAAGTCGGCAAACTCTCACGAACATTTTGACCATGCTCAAAACAATCGTGAGAGTCAGCCGATCTATCTTCGTCGGGTAGCGGACGCCAAACCGTCGTCAACTGCTCTTAAATGCTCTTGACGCTCGGGAGCCGCTCGTGAGCCGCTCTAATTGATCGCCAGTCCCACTGATAGGTCGCCAACAGATCGCGAGTAGGACGCGAATGAACGTGGATTGCTCTGTTACGGCACGTCTGTTGATCGTGTATAGCTCGTTTGTAACTCGTGTATAGCTCTTGACAAACGTGAGTTGGACTTCACCTTGTGGTATTTTTATATTTTGACGCCACATTTCCTACGTTCTTTTCGCGATATTTTACAAATTTAGATCGTGAAGGTCGTGAGCTGATCGTGAGTTTAGGTCTCGACTGTGTGACACCGCCTTTATTTTACACGCGAATTAAATAAGACGCGTCTTATCTTAGAACAGGGTTTTCAGCTGTTCTTATTTTGTCCGCGTCTTAAATAAGACGTGAACTTCCTCGTATAAATGCTTTCGCGTCCTAAATAAGACGTGAACAACAAGTGCGCCGTATCAATAATAAGACGCGAACCATTTATACGTGATCTTCGCGTCTTATGTTGGACGCAAACGTATAAATGGTACACTTCGCATCTTATTTAAGCCGCGTCTTAGATAAGACGCGTCTTATTTTCTCCCGTATAAATGGCCCTATTATGCCATTGTATTTGTTGCACAGGGATAGAAAAATGTTTTCGACAAAAAGCCTGGTTAGATGAAACCCCGTACGGAGTAAAAGGGACAAACGATGCTGCTGTAGAGGCTCCCAAAACAGCTCGTATTAATTCACTCAAACAGGTTTGTTAGTTAAAAGCATGTCTTAATTCAAGCCTTTGTAGAAAGTAACGGCGAGTTCTACTTTCTGTAACGGTCACAGCAACATTTTTTAGCGTTGCACAGTGAAAGAGCTGGTTCCCGCTAGCGACGGATGCGACGGAAGCGGAATCGCAAGAAAGTTACAATGTAGTGAAGATTCAGTTGGTTCTTCTAGATCGTAAGCGACGGAAGCAGAAGCGGAATCGGAAGAAAAAGGAACCCTTCTGATCCTTCCGATTCCGATTCCGACTCCGTCGAGCGATTCCGATTGCGACTCCGTTTTTGGATTTCCACTAAAACGTAAGACTCCTTACGCTTCCGACTTCGAACGAGCTTCCGATTAGGTCGCTTGTGGGAACCAGCCCTTTATCACCCCCTTCTGTTACTTGGGTCCGTCTCCAACCGGCAAAGCGCTTCAAAAATATTTTGCTGATCTAGTATGCGCCGGTTCCAACAAACAAATCACTTGGCAAATATTTTGCTGACCAGGTGAGTGGCCTGCGAGGGAACCAAATAAGCCCGCGCTGGCCACAATCAGCAAAACATATTAAAAGCAATTTTGCTGACCTTGGATGCGAAGAAGCCAAAATAGCCTGAGACGAAGACGACCTAAAGAAACAGCTTGGAGTACAGGAACGCGGTGACAGGAGGCAGCAGACGAAAAGAACACGACTTCCTTCTGTAATGGATTTTGAGCGAAAACGACCAAGGATGTAAAAAATCACAAGCATTTATACTTATACATGCTAATTCAAAGTGTGAATTCCACGTTTAGCCTAGTTTCACGCCCTTAAACCATTCTCGTGAAAAATTTGTACAGTTTGAATAGTAAAAGGGTATTTCTCAAGCAAGAATTGAATTAAATTTTTAAAGCTAAACTTAGTAGTTAAGGCTGTATTTTGTAAAACAAAACTAGTTTAAACAACTTCAATTGATTATTCATCTTCGTTTTGTGTTCCAGCTGCCTGGGTTATTTGACGGTTGCCAGTTTTACTTTTATGGTGAATTTTCCCCACACCACCCCCCAAAGGAAGACCTTATCCAGATGGTCAAGTATGGTGGAGGGACAATTCTGTCACGTGAACCCAAACCGGATGTGGACGAGTCTCTTTGTCTACCAACCTCTAACAAAGTTCACAAGGCAGCTAACCAAGCTTTCACTTTAGCGCCAGTTGCTTACCATGCAAATCCCAAATCGAAACAGTATCGTTGCACACAGTACGTCATCTATGATTCTCTGGCGGAGAAAAAGCCCCATATCTGGAACACTCATTCCGTTTGTACCATGCCTTTGGCGTGGCTTATGGACTGTGCGTCGAACTTTGCAATCGTAGACCTTGCGGAGGAACACTAGATACTAGGGAACTTTAGATCGGACTACGAGTACGAATAAGTACGAGTACGACTTCTCAAACCTAGTTCACGTGCTTTACATACCATTTGTCAAACCAATTTTATACCTAGAGTCTCCTTATCTTTTGATTTGCAACAGGAAGGACCGACAGCTGTGGGGACGTGACTGGCTTTGAATTTAAAAGTCGTACTCGTTCTCAATCTTGTACTCTTAACTCAAATCTAAAGCTCCATATTATTGCTTTGTTGGACGATGCTGCTTATTTCCGGAGGGGACTTTCATGTGAATGGAACGGAAATGCTCGTCATCTCGTTTATGGATGTAACTAACGGATTTTGGTATTACTTAGGGTGTTGAGGAAGGAACGCCGGTATTTTAGCCATCAAGGTATCGTTTACCACAGATTTTTGACAGTGCTTTACAATGAGGGCCTCCCAGGGGGGGTACATGTTCCCTTGTTCCCTATAAAAAAAGCAATTTATCCCTTGTTCCCAAAAAATAAATTCTAATGTTCCCAAAAATTCATTTTTTTTTTACTAAGTTCCCTGTTCCCTGAAATAATGTTCCATGTTCCCGTGTTCCCCAAAAATATTCTTAAATGTTCCCCACAATTTCCCAGGTTACCGCGCGCTCAAAAACTCGTCACCAGTTCTTTTGTGAAGAACAAAATTGCGCCCAGGCCCCTTTCCTCTTGCACCGGGAGACAAAAGAGAAACGAGTGGCCTTCTTCTGACCTTTTTTTGCCATAAAAAAGTATAAAAATTTCTTGAAAATCTATATAATCAATGTTCCTTTGTTCCCGAAAAATACTCAAAAGTTCCCTTGTTCCCTAAAAGTAATTTTAAATTTTTAAGATATCCCCTGTTCCCCAAAAATAAATGGCCATGTTCCCTTGTTCCCTAAAACCCCTGGGAGGCCCTCTACAATCCAGGAACAGACGAAAGCATTCGTTGACAAGTCTTTATCGTCATTTTAGTCACCATAACCCTTGTTTGTCTGTCTTGTTTAGACTGGTATCTGTAAGGGGACAACAAAGATTCAGTTAGTCCAGATTGGTCTCCTTTAGGATCAGGGGGTTAATTCAACATTTCCGACGAGCATCTTCGTACCTCTACTTACAAAATTAACCGGCAATACGGTCTGTCGTTTATTGTTTTGGTTGTGAAGAAGGAGAGAGGGGGGCTTAAAAATTGTCTTGTCCCAAAAAGGCGGGGGGGGGGGGGGGGAGAGTAGCACGTATTTGAGATTGCGGGGGGGGTGGGGGGGGGGAGGAGCGCTTAATAGGGGATTTACGGAAGTTAATTGCATTTTTAAAATGGCATCGAGCGTTCACGGATGAACGACGCTGGGGAAGAGGCTGGCCAGCCGACTGTCACATGAAATCCATCGCAACACTTTCTCGAAAAACGTTTACCTTTAATATTCTGTCCCAACACACCGTTATTTACAACGGAATTTAATAAAACAAATACGTTTCTAGCTTGAATAGCACTTGGTAATACAAACAAGGCGTTTGGTTATTCCTAAAAGAATTAAATTGAACATTTGCCACCTTTTTGTGCCTTTTAACCCATTACAACACTTAATGGCAAGCTTATTGCAAATTTAAAAGCTATGGACAATGTCAATTTAATTTTTACTTCCCATAACTTAAAAATGTCATATCTGCTATGTAAAAAAAATAATAATACCACATTCCAGATATGATCTCCCTTCTCCTTGGTTAACAAAATGTTTACACTTTACAATAAGGAAACAATTTTCATTCCTCAATTGAACAATAATCTTTTCAGTGTAATAAATGAATACCAATGCAATTGCCTAAAACGTCAAAAGTAGTTTATGAAGCTTTGGGATTGGGACTTAAACATTTCAAATTTGATATTAAAAATTGATTTTTTTTACAAGAAATAAATGACTTCCACGTGTGTTATACACGGTCTAACAATACTAAATAACCTATTGTAGGATCAAAACGATAACAGCAATGCTTATCACATAAAGCAGTTTTCAATTGAGTGTAAGTAATTTAGTGATTGTTTTGGTTTTGCGTTGCTATGCTTTGTGATTGGCTAAAAAATCTCGCACCACATTCTTAGTTAATCAGAAATAAGAACAAAACAATCGTGAGATGCGTCCATGCGTTTTCCCGCGATTGGCGCGGCGTGGCGCCGGCTACACAGGACACTCAATTGAAAGCTTCTCTTATTTTAAAACCTAATCACTCCTATTTGAACCATACGACACAAAAAACGTCTGACTGACTCAAAGATGTGATTGGTTATAATTCCTAAAATAAAGAATGTTTTTGACAATAGTGTCTACATGTACACTTTATTACATGACTAGGTTTACTGTAAAAAATACACCTTGATCTCTGATCCGTCCTTGTACCGTAATTCAAACTAATGGCTACCAGACGATTACTTAAAACACTTATTTCACCATTTGGAACTGAGAGAAGTACCAATAATAGGGCCGTAAAACAAGAGACAAATTTTCGTTTTTGTAAAACAGACCCCCCCCCCCCCCCCCCACCTAATATTTACGCCATTTTTATTCTCTTTAGCGAGCGATACACAGTTAAACATAATTCGACGTTTGTTGAGCAACAAAGGTTGAACGATATTGCAACTTGTTGAATGAGTAGAAAACATATTCGATTGACTGAGGTCGTTCAGATAGCCTTCTCATTTTTGTTCAACAACGTTTAACATGTTAAGTGGCCTATTTCAACATTCAACATGGCATGATACACTGTCCAACACTTGTCGAACGCTGTCCAACACTTGTCGAACGCTGTCCAACACTTGTCGAACATCTGTTGATCACAAACGTTGAACCATGCATCCCAGACTTTACAATACATAAATTGAACCTATGTAATCCGAGTAAAATAAATTTTCGCTGATTGGGCTTATTAGGGAAGCGTCTCGAGCCTTTTTGTAACTAGTTGTAGCTTGTAGTCGAGGCTCATGCGGGAAAATCTTAGCACATGCTCGTATTTTAATGATATTCCTCCACACGAGCATCCATTGCAAGCTGGTCTATTCGACAGTTATTACAACGCACAGCAACCGTTAAAAAAGTCTGTTTGAAAATATGCTTAAAGAAATAGCAATGTGTTCAAAAATACATTATAATTACCAATCACATATGCTAGGGCTAAAAGTTACACACAACGTTACTTCAATCAAAATTTATTTAACTGTTAACTCTTTCTCTCCCGAGGGCAGCCAAAATCACAATTCCCGGGGGGGGGGGGGGGGGGGGTAGAACTACACAGGCTTAATCCCTGGCCAAAAAGAAACGCAATTCAATTGACAACTTGCCTTGACTATACGCTGGGTGGCAAGTTTGGTCAGCCTAGTCCCGCGTGAGTGTTTGCGCTTGATTTGCGTTTACTTGCCAGGGTGTTACGACCTGACCATATTGAAAACAAGCGAATTCTTTAAACGCTATACATAAAGATGGTGATAGCACAAAAAAGCTTACAATTCCAATAAGTTTGTGATGACGTCACTTCGCAAAATATGCACACAATATGTAGCCAATATATCTGCAAAATATTTAACATTGATACTATGTAACAATGTTCAAAGCAAAATGCCATAATAAAACAAACATAAGAAACAAATAAAAATATTAATTGTATATAAAAACTAGCAATTAAAATTTACATCTAGTTAGAGAAGCAAAGCTGTGTTTCAAAATCCATTCAGCTTTTTTTTTTCACTGTGCTTTTATGTCAAAGATTTAAAAAAAAAATAAAATTATGGTGGGCTTTAGACGTGCAGTGCTGTGATTTTTGCCTGTCATTCAACAAGGTCCTGTGCTTAATCTTTCTGTGACGAAAACAAATTCGCGTGAAAGCGGTTTTCAACTGCGTAAAAAGTAATTTCGCGTTTGTTATGGTTTTGTATTACTAAGCTCTGTGGCTGGTCAACAAAACTCGCGCCACTTTTTCAACCAATCAGAAGTAAAACCAAAACCAATCATGACTTGCCTCCATGTGTTTTCCCGCGCTTGGCGCCGGCTACATGTATTTTCTTCGAGTTTTGATTGGTTCATTGGATTGCCTGCGCCTGTTGTGATTGGCCAGAGTAATTACTTTGGTTTTGATTTTACAACACTCAATAGCCCAAATTCGATATATTAAAATTTAGCTTGAAAGCAAAGACATCACTGCGAGGCTTAGGGGAAATCATAGTAGGGATTTATATGGTTTATTCCCCTAAGCCTCGTAGTGATGTCTTTTGTTTCAAGTGGAATTTTAATATATCGAAATTGGGCTGTTGACAACCGCTCAATGCTAATCCCGTCCTGGGATCTGTTTTGCCTAACAGACACATTTTCTATCCAGAAGAAGGTGGAATCAAAAAAAAAAATCTTTGGTAAACGTGAAGTCTGACATTGTCCAGAGGTGGTTGACAAGCAGTGGTGTAACTTTACTTTCTCCTAGTGCCTTCACGGAAGGTATACTCAGCCATAACTTCTCTTGCAGAGCAATGAAGCGGCTCATTCTCTGACCTACTAATCCACGTTGGCACTTCGGTGATCGATAGTGAATTGCTAGCTCGTTTTGAGAAGAAGATTGTACAGTATTTTCAAGCCTTTCCATTGTCTAACATTCCCTCCCTTTCTTCTGGGTCTGTCATGTTCTTGTCATACTTTTGACGCTTGAAGAATCCCAACTAGAAATAAATGCAAAGTATTCAAAGGTTAACTTATCGTTGAGAAGACAATGTTGAGAAAGATGTGCTGTTTATCGTGTCACGAGCGTGGGACTGAGAAAAAAACTGAGTCCACGACAGGATTCGAACGTATGACCTTCCGCTCACCGATTAGATACTCTAACCTCTGAGCTACGAGAAACTCGTGTTTATTATGCTGCACAAAGTGGTTCTAACTTTTGAGTCTGTGAATGAAATCCTAAAGTGTGACCATTCAAATGAAAGCTACTGAGCAGTACTTTCCTGTGGTACTGTTTATTATGCTGCACAAAGTGGTTCTAACTTTTGAGTCTGTGAATGAAATCCTAAAGTGTGACCATTCAAATGAAAGCTACCGAACAGTACTTTCCTGTGCTACTGTTTATTATGCTGTACAAGGTGGGTCTAACTTTTGAGTCTGTGGATGAAATCCTAAAGTGTGGCCATTCAAATGAAAGCTACTAAGCAGTACTTTCCCGTTGTATTTTTTTATTATGCTGTTCAAGGTGGTTCTAATTTTTGAGTCTGTGAATGAAATCCTAAAGTGTGATCATTCAAATAAAAGCTACTGAGCAGTACGTTCATGTGGTACTATTTATTATGCTGTACAAGGTGGTTTTAACTTTTGAGTCTGTGAATGAAATCCTCAAGTGTGACCATTCAAATGAAAGCTACTGAGCAGTACTTTCATTTGATGTTGTTGGGTTTTCAGTGTCCTACAAAACGAAAGTTGAGATTTTTTCCAGCTTTGAACCTGATAGTTCGTCAAATCCACTCACCTTGTATAAACAGAATACTATCAGCACAAGAAGAAGCACTGCACCTACAACACATACTGGTATAACCCAGTTAGGAAGCTTTTTAGAAGGTGCCGCCACAGTTGCGTCAGGGGTCAACGCAGTTCCGACCTGCACAATAAAAACAACACGGATTTTAAAAGGAGCTAAGTAATTAAATAAAGTAATATATCAAATACGAGAAAGAGTGTTTTATTCGGATTTCCAAACACCGAGAAGCGGATTGAAAAGACGAGGCGCAGACGAGTTTTTTTAGCTGACCAAGGCTGATTTAGACGGCAAAACTTTTGCCTAAAACTATTGCATGCAACCTGCTCACGCCATACATACAACACGAATCGTGTCGTCTAAATCAGCCTCGACTCGCTCGCAACTGCTACCTGCAACACGAAAAAAGTTGTAGGATTTTGAAACATGTTTTACGGCTGATTTAGAGGGCACAACTTTTGCCTACAACTATCGCATGTATTGTGCTCACGCCATACATACGACTCGAATCGTGTCGTCTAAATCAGCCCACAACTCGCTCACAACTGTTGCGTGCAACACGAAAAAAGTTGTAGGATTTTGAATCATGTTTTAAAACCCTACGACAATCGCAGCCACATATAATGTTATATGATGCGAGTTGTATACGTTTTTCGCCGGACGCAACCAGCGCGTGCTACAAAAAAATCACATGCGACAAAGTTGTGCCGTCTAAATCAGCCTTTAGGTCTAGTGATCGACCTGAAATACCTACGTATGTTTCTCTAACATATTAACAATTCATAAGTTTGAACAAAGAAAAATATAACCGCGACGGGGATTTGGGGTGTTTCTTGGTGTTGCGGAAGCCATTGTTGGTTAGCTTTTGTGTTGTGGTGTGGGTACTGTTCAGTACAGTGTCTTTAGAATCTTTTGTTTTACGTCATTTGGTGATCACACCATCCGCAACACCAGGAAACTACCTGGATTTGGAAACCAGATTGTAAGAGATATCCCTCCGTTTTCTCAGTATTCAATGACCAGTTTGAGAAGCTATATCAAATACTCGAAAGAGTGTTTCATCAGGTATCAAACACCTTGAAGTGGGTTAAAAAAAAAACTCGGCTGCGCCTCGTTTTTCAACCCACTTCTCGGTGTTTGGATATCCTGATGAAACACTCTTGTTTGATCTTGTGAATCTTGTGATGAAACACTGTATCTCATGTTTGATATATTACGTACAAGGTGGTTCTAACGTTTGAGTCTGTGGATGAAATCGTTAAGTGTGACCATTTAAATTAAGGTGCACCTAACCCCCAATTTTTTTTCTTTTAATCAACTCAATGTACGTTGGAAAGTCGAATAGTGAAATATTTCTTGTTTTTAACGTCGCGTTGGTGAGTTATATAGATTTGAATTTACAAATTGCTAATTAGATGACGTCAAATCAAGACCATTATTTCTACTTCAATTTACAATACGCAGTTCACAGCTCAAGGATAATTTAAGAAATACTAAATAAAAACAGTTAATAGTCAATTGATTTGTAAAAAAATATTACTTGGACGTGGAAACAAGTAGTTGTATAATAAACGAGTCTTGATTTGACGTCCCCTTATTAACATTTTGTAAATTCAAACCTCTATAATTCACTAACACAACGTTAAAAACAAGAAATATTTAACTATTTAACTTTTCAACGTACATACAGTTGATTAAGCGAAAAAAAAAAATTGGGAGTTAGGTGCACTTTAAAGGTATTGAGCAGTACTTTCCTGTGGTGCTGTTTATAATGCTGTACAAGGTGGTTCTAACTTTTGAGTCTGTGAATGAAATCTTTAAGTGTTACCATCCAAATGAAAGCTATTGAGCAGTACGTTCCTGTGGTGCTGTTTATAATGCTGTACAAGGTGGTTCTAACTTTTGAGTCTGTGAATGAAATCCTAAAGTGTGACCATTCAAATGAAAGCTACTGAGCAGTACTTTCCTGTGGTGCTGTTTATAATGCTGTACAAAGTAAGAGGTAATTGTATAAAACACACGGAAGCCATACCTTTGCTTTGTTATTGTCTTTGTTCTTTTCCTGTACAAAGGTGTTTAGAGACCTCACTGAGGCCCGTGATATCACTCTTAGCAACTGGCCTTGATAATCCTGAACAAGTAGAAACCAAGTCAGCAAATCCAGATAACATTAATGGATATGGCTGATGCCAGACTCTCTCGACGGCATTTATCATGTACAAAAGCTCTACCCTACCCAGCCTCCTTTCACGAACTTTACATTAATGTCCCAAGACAGTTGCTGAATTACACTGTTGTTTTTGTTGTTGAGGCCGTCTTGTATTTTTGGCAAGTTATCCAAGACAAAAGGGAAGGACTTTAAAAAACTGCCCCAATTGCTTCAAGTTGTAATTCATTTCTATCCTGGTCATTCGCTGACACTTATTTACAAGTTCAGTAAACTGGTAAAAGTATAATTGTTTTAAACAAAACTAAACCATTATTTTCAGATTTGCATTGACGCAGACACGTTTTTTGGCTTTGTATTCAAACGCCATCAAACTTTGTGACTTTTCCTAAAATTTATCTGTCAACAATTTCATGACAATTTTTTCATCACGTGACTTGATGTTTCCACGGCAACAAGATTTCGACAGCCATGTTTTTTGAAATTTGCATATTTATACCTTTGAATGAGGAAAAACAATGTTTATTGGTACGTTTGTATTTTTCCGTCATTTAGCGTTTATTTATTGGTTTTGATTAATTTTGCGTCAATTTGGACGGTTTTTAAGAGGTTTTAAAAATTGTCAGAAATCCAAGATGGCGGATCCAAGATGGCGGCCATATAACTAATTACCTAATAACTACGTCATATGACATCATCGTTCCATTCTGCGGACCGCAAAGGAGAAAGTTTGGGACGTACTCTGTTTACCTCTAGGTTTCATTGTCATAGCCTTAATGTTTTTGAAGTTAAGAACAACACAATGTGCCCCCCCCCCCCCCCCCCCCCCACAGGCTCAGGAACTCAAAAAAAGCCCAGGCTGAATATGGTTAAATAAGTAACATAGCCCCTTTAATTCAGAGTCAATTATCAAGACATGTAATGTAGTTCTAACTTTTGAGTCTGTGGATGAAATCCTAAAGGTCTTAACATTCAAATGAAAACTCTGCGGTAGTACTTTCCCATGGTACCATTTTTTTTAATATTTTACAAAATAAAATTTCGAATTTTTCTAGAATTTTGATTTTTGGCACTCTTTAAGGGTTGAAGGTCAAGAAAAAGAGCAGCTTTGAAGCCTTCGAGGGATCATTCAGATGTGTAACAGCTATTAAGCTACTCACCTCTATCATGGTACCATTCCAAAGACGGGACAGTACTGTAATTGTTACATCATTATCTGGTTTCAAGGATTTAATGGTGCAGTGAATATCCGTGCACGTGGCAGTTCCTAACTCGCAGTCCTAAAGACGAATATCCAGAAAAAAGGTCGTGAACATATAACAAAGTATACAATAACGAAACACAAAACTATCACAACAATATTTGCCTTGTCTCTGGGTGGGGGGATTTTTTTTTTTTGGCGTGGGGGGGGGGGGGGGGGTGGCGGTGGAGGGAATTGGGGACAAGAACTGTTGCATTGCCGTATCCCTCGTCATACCTCCCACTTCCCTTTTTGATATGTCCCTGTCTTCCTTACTACTTCTCAGCCTCTAGCTTATTTCTCAATTCTAAACCTTACCACTCCCCCTTCCACGCAATTAGTTTCAACACCTACCCCATTTTTATGCTACCAAATGTACGATAGCCATTAAATTACAGTGTACTGGCTTGCTGACGTCTGATATATCGTGTTTTCATGAATATGGCCAAGAGCTTACTTTTAAGGCCCACCTTCACCCAAAATGCTATACGCGCGTGATCACTTTCTGTGCTTTTCCTTACACTTTTCGTGTAACACGAAATTCACGCTTCAATGCGTGCAACCATCCTTGTAATCCTGCATTTTATTCCCAAATTACTTGTGTTGTTTTGCTCTGCAGGACCTATAGTTGTTTACTAATTGTATATTTGGTGACATTTGGCCATGTAAAGGCCCGTTAACACAGGCGATTTTTGGTGCAATTTTTGTCGCACTTGTCGATGCAATTTTTGCCGCGCGCAAGTTGCATCTTCAAATCGCATGTGTAAACGGGCAGCGATTTGTCACGCGATGTCACAGAGGTTTCGAACATGTTCGAAATCTGATGCAACTTGGCGGCAATTTTTGGGAAATCACAGCGAACCAAAGCAAATGTCGCACCCGAATCGCACAGGAAATCGCCGCTAGTTTACACTTGCGACAAAAGTATTGCATTGGAGAGCGCGAAAAAAATCGCATGTGTAAAGTGTAAACGGCCCTTAGCATAGAAATACGGCAAGCGAAATTTCGATATTCGGCCGAACACTGTACCCTTAACATATTGACACCTAAACCGCCCCAAACCTCCCGTGAAGGGCCACAGTCCTTGTACCATTTATGACGTCATCTACGTCAAAAGATGTTTTTGATGACAAACTTGTACAGGATGAAGAAATCTTCCAAAAGGATGCTCGGGATCAAATCAAAGCAATCCCCTGAATTGGGCCACAGATACCGTTATGAAACCCAGTAAATTTGACTGGCAAAATCGTAGAAAAATTTTTTCTTCCTGATAATTGTCACTTCTTGTTAAACATTTTCACTTTTTTATGAGGCTAAATGGAATTTAGGCAAAGTTAGACTCAAGCCAATGCAGCGGTTTCTCCAATTTTATGTGGGGGGCTCCAGGGGTATCAGCAGGGGCATTGCCGTGTGCTTTTGCTTGCGTTTGCTTTGCCTGCTCGCTCGCTGCTTTTTTCCCTCCCTCCCTCCCTCCCACATTCTTGGGTAAGTATTCATTCCGCACATTGGTTTTCTCAGTGTTGTGTTAACAGGTGCCTGGAGGTGGGCTGTGGCTCGGTTGCCATGGTGACCTCCTTGCTGCTAAGGAGATTGCTGCCCTCCTCTGTTGCTACTTTTACGGCACCTACCCTCCAATACTTTAATTGGCTTAGAGTTTAAAAGTATTTACGTGAAAACTTTACTAGTCAAAATGAAGTTTAGTGAAAGGGTGCTGATTTTTGGCAAGCGAGTATTTTTCGTCATGCTCATGTCGAATATCTAAAATCAAATCCCATAATTTCACAAATTTAGTTTTTGTGACGTCACTACTTTATCGATCTGCTTTTACTCGTTCAAATCTTTGCGTATTCACGAGCTAAAAAAACTACATTAACCATTTAAGCCGTAACATCAAAATTTAAATTCTCATTTCTAGTCCTATACATTTCCTATAGAAGTAGTGGGGAGAAATTGTTTGGATATCAAGAGAACTCATCTTGTGTGATCATGTCCTTAATTCTCACGACCTTTTTGATTGATAAGGCATCAATATTACAAGGAGAAATTTGATGCTGATCACTCTTAAGGTTAAAAGGGTCAATGGCTTCAAATTGCCGTTTTTCGCTAAAACTCAAGGGGTCAATGGGTTAAGGGGAATGACCCTTTCGAGCACAGTCTCACCAGTTCCGTTTGAGGTTTGTCCTTGACGGCCTCAGCTTCTCGTTTAACCTTTGTACTCGACTCCTCCGTATCATCTACTTCACGCCTTCTGCGTGTCTTTACTACCTCATCAACCGAGGTGTCATTCTGTTGTTGCCCAGAGCTAGCACCTGGTGTCTGGCGAAAAATTGAAATAAAACGAGAGTTATGTTTGTAACTGTCAATCATCTTCAATTTCATCTTTTTGTACTTCGAATTTCACTCGGAATTTGCACCTTTTTGCATGCAGATTTCACTTCTCAGCACTGTTTGGGACAAAATGATATGTTCTCAGCCAATCAGAATGCAGAAATTGTTGTAAGAAAACTATTAGTACATTTACATTGGGACTGGCACCTAATGGTGTCTCATCTGATCAATTGCTTCAGAAAATTATCAAAGACCTTGGAAAGCGTAATTATTTGATGCACTATATTTAGGTTTTGCACTTGTTGCATTGCTGTTGTTGTTTTGTTGTTTGTTTGTTTATTTTTTCTTCTCCTCCAGTTTAGGTAATTTAAGTTTGTATTAATCTTGCCCCCGCCTCGATAAGCCTTTTTTGCTATTAGCGGTGGGCAAGTATCTCTATTTTTCACTTTAATTAATTAACCGAAATTGTATCTACTGTTGTAATTGGAAGATGTGAAATAAAACTGTTGTTTGTTGTTTTGTTTGTTTGTTAATTTTGCTCTTATTAGCCTTCACATCCCGTTTTTCGGGTGTTTCTTGGTGTTGCGGAAGCCATTGTTGGTTAGCTTTTGTGTTGTGGTGTGGGTATTGTTCAGTGTCTTTTGAATCTTTTGTTTTACGTCATTTGGTGATCACACCATCCGCAACACCAAGAAACTACCCGTTTTTGGAAGACTAAAGTTCTTCAGCAACAAGTTGAGGGACTTAGCTCACTTGCTGCACTGTTATTTAGAGATGGATGTGATCTTCAGAGTACATCGTAAGCACACATTCTTATGCCATTACACCGTCTCTCTCTTCGATCACTTTTATCCCGTGATCAGACTAAACATGTTTCGCCCTGGTGGGAACAAAGCATAAGATAACTAAGGACCAAGTTTGACAGTTACCTGCAATCCTAGCAAATTTAACTGACCAGGTTTGAAATCACACTTCACTCTTTTGCCATCAAACTAAAAAAATATATACAATATAATGTTAGTCACCTCGACCACTTCGATTCTCCAATTTTCAAGAACGACCAGTTTCTAATTTCTTCTTACCATAATGATACACTGTCAACAGACAAGTGACGAGAAAACAGACGTTCGTCAAGTGATAGATTTTAGGGAGCTTTGGCAACCACGACGGCAAGGCCAAGGGAAACGCCATCGAAAAAAGGCGTTCTCGCTCTTTGAAATAACTTCGCAATTGTTCCAATTTGTTTAATTTGTCTAATGTGACTGAATTGTACAGGAGCTGAATTCGCAGGTATGGCTGTCAAGTTCAAATAGAGAAAGGAAAATAAATCGTCGTGTGTTCACGTTCTCCACAAACCTACAATTTAATCATTTAACGTTCTTTTTTTTTTCAGGGAATGACAAAGAATACCAAAATGTGAAACGCACGTGCAAAGGCGTTGTTTTCGCTCATAAAACCTATTGTTTTGTGCCGTTCTCGCTGCCGTTGCCGTCGCTAAAGCTTCCTTTTGTGAAAGATCATCGACTGACGTATTTCTTTTTGATGAACCACTGAATTCTAGTGGTCAACATCTAATTTCCCCTTAACATATAACCGTTACAAAGCAACCAAGTGATAATAATAAAGATACTATTAAATGGCCAATCGTGTTTAGTAGTATTCCCACAATGAATGTAATGGCTTACCTGAACGTCTATAAGATAAAGTAGATGCTTCCCACTGGTTGCTTCAAAAGGCCATTGAATAACAACTTCACTTAACGGGATTAAATCTGGGCCTCGATTTTTTACCTAAAAATTGAGTTAAATAATGCCAGTATACAGTCAATCCTCTATTAAGCGGCCCTCTGTTCAGCGGTCAACCTCTATTGAGCGGTCACTTAACAAATTCCAGGAAATCGCTCCCCATATTTTTTCTTTAAAGTTGACCTCTTTTAAGCGGTCACCTCTATTAAGCAGACGAGGTCACCGTTTAGATTTCCCAATTGGCCAATCGTATTGAATTTCACCTTAATTAAACGGCTTGGATAACCGTTTTGGACGATGCTCTTTTTATGATAATCCGCGTTTCCATAGCAACGGTAAACAAACATGGCGAAAAACAGTTTTTCCTAAATATCTTTCGCTTTTGGGGCTACCCGCGACAAGCGAATAAATGCGCTATAATCTACACAGTGTAGCACACTAAATGGCGAAATTTCAAACAAATTAAACTGCTCGATTTCGAATAAATCAACAAAACATTTTAAACCCGTGTTTTTTCATGTTTGAAATATAAGCGGTCAAAACATTCCAAAAGTCTCACAAATTATCATTAAATCACCACAGAAAGTTTCCTCAGGCTTAAATTATTACTCCCTGCAAATAGCTCTGACTAACTTATCGGCAATAAAGAGATGGAGCTTTTCATTCAAATGCAGTTTTGCTTGACGTTTTAAAAAGACATGACATCATCTTTTATGCTTTCATGCAACAAAATACTACACGATTTTTGTAGTATTTTGGCAGGCTTGTCCAGCGGTTATACCTGCCCGCCATTTTGAAATCCGACAAGGCCCTGGGGACGAGGTTATCTCGGTACCAGGCCGTGGATTCGAACTTCCAGCCCTAGGACCCGTTTCTCTGAAGTCCCGAAAACGTTTCGGGACCGATAGCCATTTTTTTTAAATTCAGTTTCTTACGAACAGAATTGAAGTTTTTAGCCCGCAAACCAGCCCAGCTCGTGTATTATCGAAAGGTAGACATACTTTTAACCACACAATTCGTTCCCAATCCCCTACTCATATCTATAGTACGTACAAAGTATTTGTGCATGACTCTATTTCCAATATCTTCAACGGTTTTCATGGCACTCTCTCCAACAACCTTCCCGCCGTACGAAACTTGTTCTTCAACAGTGGTACTGAAACAACAAAAACACTTTAACTTAGGGATGGCAATAAAATACAAACTTGACATGAAAGCTGAAATCCTTCACAGCGGCACATACCTATATAGCTCATATATGGGATTCCCCCCCCCCCCCCCGGGTTCCATTGTTACGCTTTTTATGTTTTTTTTTTTATGTAAAACTATACAACTTGCTCAATAAAGGCGAAATTTAGAGCTATTAAAACTGATAAAATGAAATTAAAAACTCTCAAAATCAATGCCGTGTTGTTAAACTTTTTGTGTGTTTATTTTCGCGATTTGTGGCTCGCAAAGCAGTTTTTTCAAAATATAACAGTTCGACTCGCTCAAAAACGAGTCGAACCGTTATTTTGAAAATACCGTTATTATTAAAATAAACACAGAAAAACAAAGTTAAACAACATGGCATTGCTTTTGAGAGTTTTTATTTCATTTTCATTAGTTTTAAGAGTTTTAAATTTCGCTCTTAGTCAGGCTAGTTTTACAAACCGATGGGCGACCTCGTAGCTAAGCTGTCCAAACGATGTCTGTGATTAGCGAACGATACAATCGATATATCACTTGAACAATGCCCCTGTCCCTAATCCCTATCCCAGCGGGACAAATCTATTGTTTTCTTAGCGAATCACAGAGATCGTTTGGAGAAGTGCTGGACTGCCCAAACCGATACGGCCATTACAGATGCACAGCATACCAACCAAACAGAGGATGGTAAGCCTGTGATGCCAGAAAACCATCTGTGCGGTCGCACTTCAGGATTTTAGGGGAGGTAGACACACTTACCCATTGACCTCCAGATCAGCTTGTGATTTGATGGAGATATTCAAAACTCTAAAGTTGTCTCCTAATGTAGCTTCCTCCTCTCGATTTGCACTGCAAGGAAATAAAAAAAATCATCAGCAAACGGTAGTTGTATCCCTGCCAAAGGAAGCCCAAATCAAAATTTATTAACATACCAAACGTCACTTTGAAAAAGTACTGAAATAAACAACACCATTAGAAAGTACTGCTCAGTAGCTTTCATTTGAATGGTCACACTTTAGGATTTCATTCACAGACTCAAAAGTTAGAACAACCTTGTACAACATAATAAACAGCACCACAGGAAAGTACTGCTCAGTAGCTTTCACTTGAATGGTCACACTTTAGGATTTCATCCACAGACTCAAAAGGTAGAACCACCTTGTACAGCATAATAAACAGCACCACAGTAAAGTACTGCTCAGTAGCTTTCATTTGAATGGTCACACTTTAGGATTTCATCCTCAGACTCAAAAGTTAGAACCACCTTGTACAGCATAATAAACAGTACCACAGGAAAGTACTGCTCGGTAGCTTTCATTTGAATGGTCACACTGTAGGATTCCACCCACAATTTCCAACGTTAGGACCACATACGCGACAAATTAATTAATTTTGTGATTGCTTCGGTTTTGTACTTCTACGCTTTGTGATTTTCGCGCGTTTTCCCGCGCTTGGCGCCGGCTACATGTATATACTTCGAGTCACTGATTGGTTCATTGGGTTGCGTAAGTCTTCTGTGATTGGCCAGAGTATTTACCTTGGTTTTGGTTTTTACGACACTCATAGAGCAGTTTTCAATTGATTGTCGGAAGTAATTACACAATTGCTTTTGTTTGGTTTTTTACAATGCTACGCTCTGTGATTGGCTAAAAAATCTCGCGCCACTTTCTCGACCAATCAGAAGTAAAACCAAAACCAATCGTGACTTGCTCGCACTCGTTTTCCCGCGCTTGGCGCCGCCGACATTCCTTTGAGCTCTGATTGGTTCATTGGATTGTTTACGACTGCTGTGATTGGTCAGAGTAATTACTTTGGTTTTGGTTTTACGACACTCAATTGAAAACTGCTCTATGAAAACGGCTCTATCATTGTAACAAGAGGCTGCAAGAAGCCTATACTCATGCGCATGCGTACGAAAATTTTATGATATATTTTAAACATGATAAGAAGATGTCCGATATGAAGAAGAGTTACTACTTTCATTCAGTCATCGTTCCTGCAAACTGCGTTCTTTACTATTGAATGTTTTGTAAATGAAGGCTGTACCACAATGAAGCCAGTGATTGTTCTACGTCTTATATATACCTAACGTGAACGTAGGGTTGTAGGAGATGCTGTCGTGACACTTCAGTAACGCTGTTTTACCGGAAGTGGGAGTAGCCGGAAGTCACTAAACAGGAAGTCTATGAACCGGAAGTGCCAATTTTAAATATGCGTGCATAAATTTACATGCAAAATCGTGACACCAAAAAAAAAAATAATAATTATAATAAAAAAAGAAAAACAGCCCATTTTATAACTCATGCCGCTACGCGCATGAATACTAATCAACAAACCTGTCTGTAGAGATGTTTATTGGCAAAAAGTCTGGCTCATCGCTGTATTGTGAAGTGTCTAACTCGATCAGAACTGACTTCTCAGTCTAAAATAAACACAGTTAACAGAAAAATTAGCTTTTCATACATGCAAAACTTGACCAGATGAAAATTTATTCTCTTCAACAAATATTATCTACCTCTTTTTTCAAGGGATTTCCAATCTTGATAGTTAGCTCAGTGTCATTTGTGGCGAGCCTTGACACCTTGAATGAAAAAAGAAACGCAAAGCAAAGATTAATTGCAAATTTAAACCGTTTGTCAGCTTAAAGGTGATGTTGCAAGTTTTTGAAGGTGATTAAAAAATTTCTTGACGCAAAAATTGCGAAGAAAATCGTCCGCGCACCCATGTTACGCTAAAAATCATCGTTGCGAATCGTCCCGTGTAACCGTGTAACATAGGCCCGGACACAAGGAGCAAACTTTTGGTATGTACTTGGTGTATCCCTTATTATTTGTATTTAAACACTTAGTTTTTATTTCAGTAGAAAAAGAAGATAAAAACAGCAGAATAGGGAATCGAACCTGGGCCGTATGATCTACTCCATGCACACTATCCACTGTACCACCGAGGACTAGCTGCCGGAAATTGTAATTTTTAAGGGATATAAGATAATATGCTGCTAGCCCAGACCATATATAAGAACTAACCCTCTCGATGCACTTGAAATACTGGAATCAGTGTTTAACATTAAATACTAAAATCAATGCTTCAACCCTAGATACTGTAATCCGACCCTAAATTACACTGCAATATATCTAAATACATTACAATAAGGGATACATGAAGTACCATACATTATGATCAGGGATACACCAAGTACCTAGGAAACTTTTCATGCAACGTTGCACGTGGCAAAAACATTTTGGGATTGTCACACGATGCAATTTGTTGCGCGCAACTTCGCAAAAGTAGAACTTGATTCTACTTCTGCAACTGTTGAGCGCAGCGGTGCACAAACAGTTGCTCCGTGTGTCCGTAACCACGACAGCAACTCCAAGAAAACGTTATTGAAAAAATAATTCGCGCTCTTTGCAATTGCTCCAAATGATTTAGGGTGCGTTCCTGGAGAGTGTGAATACAAGACAGTTAAATCCCCTTTCTCAATTTGAACTTAAAAGCCATCCCTACGAATTCAGCTCCTGGACAATTCCGTCACATTAGACAAGCTGAGGGTGCGTTCCTTTGGGATGATCTGGATCCGGATGATCTGGATCCGGATGATCTGGATCCGGATCACTGATCCAAGATCACTCGGATCATGAGGCATCAAAGGAACCGATGAATCCTAGAGTGTTCCTTTGATGCCTCATGATCCGAGTGATCTTGGATCAGTGATCCGGATCCAGATCATCCCAAAGGAACGCACCCTTAACTTGTCTAATGTGACGGAATTGTCCAGGAGCTGAATTCGTAGGGATGGCTTTTAAGTTGAAATAGAGAAAGGGGATTTAACTGTCTTGTATTCACACTTTCCATAATACACAGTTATTGGAAAAGGTTATTGTGATTTTTCGGAATAGTCATTTATCAGCCGAAGCCAAAGGCTAAGGCTGATAACAATTACCGAGACCTTGATTATTCTGGATATCATAAAAACAGAATATAATAATTTTTTTATTATTCATTGTTTTAAAGAAAATAACGATAACCACACTGTCACACGAACAAACTTCCGCATGAAAAGTGCCTAGTGTTCAAAGCTATGGAAAGTTTTCCATGTTTCACAGAGAGAAAAAGATTTTCTTTCTGAATTTAATCGTAGCAGAGCTACCAAGTCCGTCTACGTCCGTGAATTTCGACTGCTGCGTAAATTGTTACATGCGTAAAACGGGCGTAAATAAAACGCACATACAATTTCCACTGTTCCGTAAAATGGAGCATGTTCCGTTTTATTTTTACGTCCGTAAACTCTTCCGTTCGCTTGGTTTTGGCGCCAAAAGCTTTTTGCGGGCTGGGCTGAAGCAAAAAGAGCGCGTGAATTTGAATTGTGTTCACGTAATGCACGTAGTGCACATGGTGGCAACTGAAGTCCACGCATTTTCTTTGACTGTCTTGTTTTTATAGTAACAACGTGGGTGGTCTTCCACAAGCAGGTATATTTTCTAAACCTCTTCCTTAGTATAGCATCCACATCGGCATATTTTCCCATGTCGAGACTGCTGGCGACAAATTTCGACCTTTCGACCGAGTCTCCAAAAGAGATATAATTGGATAAATTCGTGCGTAAACACAGTGAACCTTATTCTTTCCTGCCATTCATCCTTACAACTTACATCCCCTCCGTCGACTCTTTTTACGTTGATTCCTTTCGGAATGGTGACATACAGCTTGGTATTGTAGGCATCGTCCCCTTTGTTCTTCACAGTGATTTCCAACCGGTACACTTCAGCACCCACAGCAAGTGTCCTGTCGACAAGAAACAAATTGCCAATAAGAAATTGTCTTTGATAGTTTGGAGAACATAAGTCTAATCTCGCATTGCTACTAAGCTTCATCGCTATTGTTCTTTTATAAGCAAGATAAAATATTTGCAGCAGAACAGTATGAATATTTTCAATGGCTCGCCAAGTTATAGCCTGCGAACACAGCCGCCTCTCATCGCTTCCGGCCGCTAGCGGCGTTCGCGGGAGCGACGAGAGGCGGCTGTGTTCGCAGGCTAACCAAGTTGGTGGATAAGAAAATCTTCTAAACCCACCTTTTGCTTTTACTGTCATCAATTACTAAATCTGGAACACACTTTTTACAGTCCCTTTTAAAGGTGAGCTGAAGAACGGAGAAAAGAACAAGAAGGTTTGGAAATAATAAAGCACAATGCAAAACACCAAGCTAGTTGTATAAATTTAACGTAGGGCCTTTTAAAATGGAAGTAGGCAGTGTTCTCACCAGGCCGCAGCCTTGCGGGATTCCCGCAAAAAAATTGAGATGGCGCACCAAAAGCCAAGAAGATGCGCCGTTAGGGCGCAGGAGCAAGCTTCGAGTCAAACGGACTTTTGAATGTTTATGAGTAGTTTAATGGTCAATCGAACACCCCAACATTTTGCTTGTTTAAATGAATAAAAACATTTCCCAAAAAATTTAAAGCCTTTAATTTTATTGCCTTTACCCTCGTTGGTCATACATACGTGGTGAAGGTTTGCGTAAGCATTGCTAATATATATAGATAGCCCAAGCCTAACAGCGTCGCACTTTGAACAAGCTTAATTAAGGTGAAACTTAACTAAGGTGAAAGGTTGGAAGCACAACAATTAAGATTGACGAACGGGCTATTTTCAATTTTAGCAATTCTCAAAAACAGTATTACGCGACCGTCTGCACAGTACATTTTTATAGACCGTACAAAAGTTCACAGAAACAACTTTTCTCTGTCTAGAATAACTAGTACCACTAGTTTCCGAATAAAATACAGTTTTCGTTTGTCAAAAATTGCCCGAGAAACTGATTTGAAAATCAAAAATTGCAAAAATACACAAACATATTTGCATAAGGCAATGCGAGTGAAGTTAGAACTGTACTATAAAATCAAAGTCTTGTTTTGTTTACATAAAATCGCTTTTCAAACTATCTAATGAATGAACAAACACATAAAAATGGACAACACAATCTTATCTCGAACAAATTTATTCAAATCTCCATTAGTTTACGTTTAAAAGCAAAACGCGTACCATTTAATTATAGCTCATCGAGTTCAAGCTTTCTTCGATGAAATTGAAGAGATCGATACAACTGAATTTAAGCACGTTTTAAAATCAATTCTCCAAAACTAACAATAACACCAATAAAAAGTCACTCACAGATTGATATCAACATAAATTCTCATCGAAAACTTAATCTGTTTTACCCTTAAGTCCCTCGCTTGCTTGGTTCTGAAATCCGTAGAAAACAAACATCTCCCGCATTGATAAAAACGTAATACATGAAGTTCCTCGAAGCAAGATTTCATCCCTGAAAGCTCGTCTTTTTCCACTAAAGCGGCTTTTGAGTATCTTTGTCTTGAGTAGCAAACCGCGAAATATTAAGGGAAATAACGCCTTTAATGTCAACGGTTTTCTCCGCTTAGTAAATTCACAGCAAAACATCAAAGTGTTTTTCTAGCTGACGTGACATTCGGCCGTGTAACCGCGCGAAAAACAAAGCCTCGCTTTGGTTTCAACATGACGTCGTACGCGCATGTTTTGCGACGTCATACACGCCCGCGAGCTAGTCCTGCGCGAAGGCAAGCTAGTCCTGCGCGACGGCGGCGGGGAGGGCGGGCACACGCGCGCCCGCGAAACATTCCGCTAGCCATGACCATGAAAAATGACGGGCATGGTTCTATGAGTATGGAGCTGCGCAGCCAGGCCTTCGGCCTGGCAAGTGCTCCGCTATCAAATGGTAAACATCTTGTCCGCCATGTTGGATCAGGTAGGTACTTCATGTAACAGACCTTTTGGAGTGACTTTGTCCCTGTAATATTCCTACAGGGCCCCTATTTTTCAGCAGAGGGGGCCCTACGACTCCCCAAGGCAAAATCCTGGTGAGAACACTGAATAGGAACATCCTAGCTACATGTAAGCAACCTACGCTAGAATGATGCTAGCGCTCGGCACATACTGGTGTTGGAAAACAACACTAACATGGCGACAGCCGGGCGATCGGCAAAATTACATATCGCGGGTTCAATTTTAACAGCCCATGAACCAACCGATGGAGTGAAATTGCTGCCGATTGCTATCACTTATTCAAAACTTCGCGTATTCACGAATTAAAAATCAAAAATCAAAATAAGCATAACTCACCACTGCGGTAGCTTCTTGTGGTTGTAAAGGATCCAAAACAGAGTATGGAACAAGTGATGGCACTTCTGTAGGGCTGCCGGGTGTGGGCGGAGTCTTGTCAACAATTTTATGAGTCAGTTGAAATTTTATGTCTGGGAAGATATCCCCTACTCCTTCCTGTAAATGAATGTAGAAATTGTCATTAAAATAAGAAAGGTTATGATCAACAATGTTAAGAACTGTTGTTAAAGCCATTACTTCAGGCGTTTACCCCCATAGGCAATTATGGAGACGTGAAGTGCAGTTCTAACTTTTGAGTCTGTTGACGAAATCCTATGGTGTGACCATTCAAATGAAACCTCGTTAGCAGTACTTTTACATGGTACCATTTGTTCTAACTTTTGAGTCTGTTGATGAAATCCTGTGGTGTGACCATTCAAATGAAACCTCTTCAGCAATACTTTTGCATGGTACCATTTGTTTTTCAGTATTTTGCAAAATGAAATTTGGGATTTTTCTTGAATTTTGATTTTTGGCACTCTTGGGAGTGAAAGGGTTAACTGTAATCGAGGTTTAGCATCTCAGCAGGGCTCGAAATTAACACTCGAAAAAAACCAAAATGCCAGTGGTTTTTGGAAGTTCCGAGCCTGCAAAATATCATCTACAGAGATGCCAACCTCCGGAGATTTAAAATAGGGAGTTTTTTCTGAGGGTGAGGGGTTTTTCTTTTTTGCGAGCGACGTAGTCGCAAGCATCTAGGGAGGTCCGGAAATTTTTTTTGGCGCTTTACTCTCTATAAGTGCCATTTTCTGCATTTCTGAGACCCGAAAAGCGTTTGTGAATGATGAAGGACCAAATTTTTTTGGGATTTTGAGAAAATTTGGGTTAAAATTTTAGCCTATTGTAGAGAAAAGATCTAAAGTCACTTTTATCTGGGAGATTTGGTGACCCGTACAGGAGACCGGGAGATTCGTTCCGTATCCGGGAGACTCCCGGATAATCCAGGAGAGTTGGCATAAGTGCCTCTAGCAAACTTTTGCAAGTAAGCATTTCTCTAATAAAAGTTGGAGAGAAAAGTGAACGTTCCTGGAGACTTTTGTGGCAAAAATTCAGACATCGTCGAATGTCATCTATGGAAGAAAATAAACGTGGTTTTACATAGAACCTGTGCACACTTTTGTTGTAGATGTCAAAAGTAACCCCTTTTTTCAAGAGGCTCTCGCCCTCTAAATGACCGCAAAAATATAGCTAGTGACCTTTCTAGTTTTGCTAGTAGAAAAAAATCTTATTAGCAAAACTTTGCTAGTAGACTAAAAAATTAAGTTCGACGACTGTTCTTTCACTTTTGGGAAAGGTGGGGGGATAAATGTAAATAACGGTAGGAAATATGCACTGTTTGCAGCTGCTTGCTGACTTCTATAGGAATGCGTATTTAAGGATTATTTTCCGCTGGCTGAGTGCAATGAAATAAGCGGAAAATATTTTTCTCACACGCTGCTGGGGCCTGGGGTTAGGTCATGTGACCTACGGCGGGCAGTTGTTTTTCTTGCGTCCGCCATTGCTGACCTTCCCACCCACCCACCCATAGAGTTCAGTTTATATGCCCCCCTAGCTTACTGCTGCCAACCATGTAATTTTTCATTAGCTTTCTGGAATAAGCAGTTTTGATTTTACAATAAAGGTCAGGCCGCGGCTGTCGGCTTGGCATGGCCACCAGTGGTGTGTGAGAAACAGATTAATTTTTTATGTCAATTTAATTCAAACTTACGTTAATGAAATGCAAATGCAAATAAAGGTATGAACTGTTTGCATCTTGGTCGCTTTCACAGGAATGGCCTTTGATGCAAGTTTAAATGAAATGCAAATGTATGCACATATGTGACATTATGCAAACACATGCAAATTTCTGCATTTCACGTTTGCCTGGCTACAAGATTGATTTTAAAGCTTACCCTAAGATAAGCTTCCCAATCAGAGCAGTTATTAATGGTAGTTATTTCTTTTGTACGATTAATCTCGTCCTTCTTATTGTCTTTGAACAGGACTCTTTTTGTTGTTTCAGAATAATCAACGTCAGACTTCATAATCAGCACCACATCTGCAAAAGAAAAAAAAAAATTAATTTACAGCAAACCAATATCCCATCTAGCATACAAGATTTCATTTTTAACCCGTGAATACGCGCATTCATAATGAACGGGTTATCGGTAATGGCGGCAATCTCGTTCCCAGAGGCCGCATTCCTTTTGGTCAGCACCAAGGTTGTGAACATGGTATGTACTTGGTGTATCCCTTATTATTTTGTATTTAAACACTTAGTTTTTATTTCAGTAGAAATAAAAGATAAAACAACAGTAGAATAGGGATTCGAACCCGGGCCATATGATCTGCTCCATGCACACTATCCACTACACCACCGAGGACTAGCTGCCGGAAGCTGTAATTTTTAATGGATATCAGATAATATGCTGCTAGCCCAGACCATATATAAGAACTAATCCTTTCGATACGCTGTAAATGCTGGAATCAGTGCTTAACCCTAAATACTAAAATCAGTGCTTCAACCTTAAATACTGTAATCCGAACCTAAATTACACTGCAATATATCTAAATACATTACAATAAGGGATACATGAAGTACCATACATGATGATCAGGGATACACCAAGTACCTAGGGTGAACGTTCGGTCTCCGCTGACCTAAAACGTGCGGGCTCTTGGGACAAGATTGTAACGGCGGCTAATTCACTCACTCACTCACTTGATCCATCACTCAGATGGAAACTTTTTCCTCATATCTACGTTGAAATAACAAAATTTGACCTCAGTAATTAGTCAAATCGTTGGAAGCGCAGTGCATAAGTAAAAGGACAATAGAGCCGGAGGCAACCGAGGGCAGGTTTTTTTTTTTTTTTACTTTTTTTTTTTTCTTCGAACTGAAAGTTACCGTTTTTTTTTTTGCGTTTGTTTGCATTCGTCAAAAGTCTTACATTTAATTTCCAAAAAAATCGGCAATAATGCGTTACCGTTAGCATTTCGTATTCACGGTTAGCTCGAAAAAGCCTTACATAAAATAAAATAAAGGGCGCCAATGAGTTAACTCATGAATACGAAACATTCGGACACTCCCCTCTCCAAGACGTTTTGTTTCACCTACCCCCACCCCCTGTGTTCAACTCCCCACTCCCCACCCTCCCCTCCCTCCAACGCCGTCCCCATGGGTAAGGCAGGTGACCATTTCATATGGCGGGCTCAATGTTTACAATTGATCAAACGATTAAAGTGGCTGAACACAGTTTTACTGTACCTATGCGTCATTCATTGTCATTTTAAAACCACTGACGTCTGGGCGCCCAAAACTGGCGAGGAATAAGATTAAGCAACAAGCTATATATTTTGATTTTCTTTGTCGAGCTTTTAGGGTGTTGCCATGGCAACAAGGTGGATTGTAAATCAGCCTGCACTATTTGGTTTCGTTTATTTTCAGAAAATCTGGTCGTTAGATTTTGTCCATCATTTGTTTCCAGTAAACTCGTAACAATACTCATGTAATTTTAACAGAGGGATCTTCTGTAATTTGTGGTTTAATATGTTTGCGTTTTGTAAAAATCTCCTCTGTTAGATTTCAAATTTTTGATGCCAGGTGAGTTCGGCATATTCGGAACTATTATTGTGCCACATTTCGTGAAATTCTAACGAGTGGTTCCGTAGAAATCAGCACGTTTCCGAGGAAAGTCGCAAAAACTATCCAGTCACAATTTTTTGGTCAACTGCACATGCGTTGCATTTGACTGGGTTCTCGATCCAAAGACAAAAACGACCAAAAAGGCAGTGTATTTCTTCAATGGTTCTATAAATTATCTATTGATTCAACAAACATTTTTACGAACAACAAATTGTTTGATTTTAAGACGAAAAACAACACTTTCGCGATCCACGCTGAGCAAAATAAAATGATCGCTGAATAGGCGCCACGTTTGTTTTTCTCAAAACTCTGCACGTGCTGACTCACGTAAGCAGCTGAAATTGAAGACCGCGTGCAAACTGTGTTCAGCCACCTTAATGGAGAGACCAAGTGATATTTCTACCCAACTACTACAATAGACTATTTTGCTAATGTTGTGTTCCCAGTGCATCTTGGGTAGTTCTAGACCTTTGTGGGGGCAAACGACCAGTTTGGCAGGTAATTTGAAATTTTAATTTTGGCCGTTTGCCCCCACAAAGGACTAGAACTACCCAAGATGCACTGGGAACACAACATTAGCAAAATAGTCTATTTGATCAATGTTTCACATATTCAACAAATCAACACACTAAAGGTGCTGTTACAAGTAACAATTTGTTGTGCAACTTGTCTCACAAAACGATGGTTACATGCAACACCCCCTCGTGCAACTGAATCTTTTTTTTAAGTTCCACGAAAATCATTTTCTACTCTCTGCAACAAATAATGTCAAGTTGCACAACAAAAATATGTGTAACATGGCGCTTGCAACTTGTTTCGCTACACTCTTCATGTCAAGCAATCACAGCCCAGCATGGATGTGATGTTTACTAATGTTTCAACTGACGCAGTTTTTTTTTTCAAGACCAGAGTTGCATGGCAATTGCAATGTGCACTGTTTAACAAGAAAGCAGCCTCTCTGCCTTACGGTGATCAACTTGTATTGGACTCAATTACAAGACTTACCTATTTTATCGTTTACTTTTCCTGATCTTTCCTTGTACTTGGTGCAAACAGTAATTTTAAAGCTAGTAATTGTAGAAATAAACAAAAAGGGAATATAATAAGAACTACTTGCAAGTCATTTCAAGGAAAACATATGATGGCATTCTATTAAGGACCAGGCTCACCATTGTGTGGCAAAGTTAACATTCCCCTGTCCAGTCTCGTTACAGGTCTTGCGGCCCTTGATGTCAAATGTGCTGGGGCTAATACTTATTGTTGATGAAAGTGAGATAACAGCCTTAGATCTGAAGAAAAATGTAATATTGTTAAATGAAATACCGAAATATTCTAACAAGGTGTCTGGCCAAGTTTAGTGCCCATGCAAGAGAGATGGCTGTCAAAGAAAGTGTCTTTCCAAGAAGGGTGTCTGAACAAGAAAGGTGTCTGAAAAAGAGAGGTATCTGTTTAATAAAGATTTCTGACCAATAAAGGTGTCTGTCTAAAACTATGTCTGTCCAATAAAGGTGTCCATCCAAGAGTTTTTCTGTCCAATAAAGGTGTCTGTCCAAGAGTTGTTCTGTCCAATAAAGGTGTCTGTCCAAGGGTTGTTCTGTCCAATAAAGGTATCTGTCCAAGAGAGTTGTTCTGTCCAATAAAGGTGTCTGTCTAAAAATGTCTGTCCAATAAAGGTGTCTGTCCAAGAGAGTTGTTCTGTCCAATAAAGGTGTCTGTCCAAGAGAGCTGTCTGAACTTGGAAGGTGTTTGAAAAAGAGAGGTATCTGTCCAATAAAGGTGTCTGTCTAAAAATGTGTCTGTCCAAGAGAAGTGTCTGTCCAAGAGAGGTGTTTGAACAGCGTTTATCCAAGAGAGGTGTCTTAACAAGAAAGGTGTCTGAACAATAGGTGTCTCTCCACAAAAGGTGTCTGTCTAAGAGGTCTGTCCAAGCGAGGTGTTTGTGTCTAAACAAGAAGTGGCTTAACAAGAAAGGTGTCTACATGTAAAAGGGTGTCTGTCAAAGAGATGTGCCTGAACAAGACAGGTGTTCATCCAAGAGGTGTCTGTCCAAGAAAGGTGTCTGTTCAAGAGGTGTCTGTCTAAAAAGGTGTCTAAGAGCCTGAACAAGAGAGGTGTCTGTCTAAAAAGGTGTCTGTCCAAGAGAAGTGTCTGTCCAAGAAAGGTATCTGTCCAAGAATGGTGTCTGAACAAGAAAGGTGTCTGTTTAAAGAGATATAACTCACCTTAGTAGCGCAACTGTGTCTGACTGATAAGCCCCAACAAGGATATCTGCAAAACAGATCTTATTTTCAGACAGGCATTTTCACTGATTAGTAAGTATACGACATGCTCCTTCAGTTTATGGAGTCCATTTAAGTTCATGGCGAAAAATGTACACAATAAAGTCAGCAAATATTCCCCTATACCTGGATATCCATTTCTATCCATGTCAAGTGATCCAGACAATGAATATCCGAATGATTTGATGCCTGGCGATACACTGGAACCTTCAATGATCTTAATAGCAAAAAAAGAAAATTAATAAATAGATAACAATGGACAAATAACAATACTGGAACCTATGCACTGTAACGCTTTGGTTACGTCGGATTCACACTGTGTATCCTTAGTAACTAAACTATGCTCACACAACAACAAGGTTTCTAAAGTTCCACCGTTAAATCACCAGTCATTCCCGCATAAAAATTATATCAAAATAATTCCTTTGTTCGTAATTACGTTCGCGGTTCCATTGTCCGTAGGTTCATTGTTCGCGGCGTTACACTGCTCCCTCTTGAGGTGGGCATGTCTGCTTGCCTGGTGACGACATCAGCATACATTGGTGCTAACTCTGATAAGGATTGTTCTGATCTAAATCTGGTTTCAGATTGCGCATTCCATTTCAGGAAAAACGGAAAATCGAAAGCATGAAGAGGTCCTTCGCAGATAGGCATGACAATGATGAATCAAGTTACAACAGCGTTACATTGTACCTGCATAGGAGTTGTCACAAGGCCATCTTTTGATCCTCTGTAAATATACACCACACCTTCGCCACTATCCTCATATGGGGCCCCTATGGCTACATCTGAAATCAATACGATGTTTAAGTAATGACAACAATCCGAGTACGTTACCACATAACGCAAACGTTTATGCTAATTTGAACGAGAATACGCAAATTGCCGAAATTGACACATACCACAAATCCGCGTGCACTCGTGGACTTTATGCTTAAGTAATTCGTTTAGCTGTGTTTCGTAAAATCAGTTTATTTTTGAAAACCGTTGAGCCATACATCAGACAGTCACAGGGACAAGCAAAACTAATTTAAAATTTCGTTGCTTTTGTGCCTGAAAACATGAACCTTTCTCAGTATGTCAGCATGTTCTCTACGTGGCACAAGGTTATGACTCGATATCGCAGATTTACAAGATGTTCACGTGTTACAAATTCTCGTACTGAACAGAGTCTTGACTCTCCTTGTCCATGCCGAACACAAATCCACACTGTCTTTTTTTTAAAAGGAGGTAGCAGAATCCTACATTCAATTCCCCATACAATATTATCTTTGGTCACTTGTCGGGAAGAGAAATTCACAACACTTTGAACAAATAAATGAATAAATAAACAATGGCTACAGTATGATAAAGGTAATGTTACACGAGGCATTTTTTTCCTGCAACTTGCAACGCAATGCTGACGAGCCATTGCGACATGTTGCGAGACAAGTTGCTGATAACATGTTACACGTTTGCAACTTGTCTCGCAACGCAACTTGTCTTGCAACTCGCAACGCAACTTTTCGTTGCGAAACAAGTTGCGCACTGAGAAGGTGTTACACGCGCAATTTCATCCGCAACTTGTCTCGAAACGGCTCTCGTCAGCATTGCAATGCAAGTTGCAGGAAAAAAACGCCTCGTGTAACGGCACCTTAAAGTCACGGGCAATCGATTTAAATGGCGTACTTGACAGTTGGATTCATTAGCCTAACATTTTTCGTTATGTGAAATCACACTACCAAAAATATTTCAGAAATTTCTGACTTCGACTAAAGCCCCGTCCACACGTATCCGGATATTTTTTAATCCGCAACTTTTTTGTTGCGGATTGGCCTTCCGTCCACACGTATCCGGCGAATTCGGCTCACGAATCCGCAACTTTTTGAATTCGCTCTCCAGAGTGGAAATTTTTGAATACGCTACGAGTACGGCATCGAATTCGGATATTTTTTAATACGCTGACGTAAACAGTATCAGATCCAGTCTTTAACCGCGCGAATATTCAACATGGCCGACCGAAATGTTATCGCTTTACTTCTGCATGGACTTATTTCTAGTCTAATAACGTGTTTACAGTTGAACTTTGATTTGAACTTGGCCTTTGCGTATGCTTTTTTGACAACATTTAAAGAGAAGCCCTGGCTGCTAGAGCGAATCCGGATACGTGTGGACGGGCAAATACGATTCAAATACGCTACGTGTGGGCGCGAATATTTTCTAATCCGCAACAAAAAAGTTGCGGATTCAAAAATATCCGGATACGTGTGGACGGGGCCTAATGCATCAACATATCGTTTTCAATTACATATGATAAGCAGTTTGCTTTACTGGCTTTGATAGCAACACAAAGACAATTAAGACGTTGCATAGAATGTCAAATGCTCATTTTTTAACTCCATACCTTGGAATCCATCCAGATCAATATCCCCAACAGCAGCGATTGCCCGTCCAAAGTTTGCTCTCCATTTCTCTGTACTGAATTTTTCTGGGAGCGTGTGTGCTAACCTCAAGTCTCCGTCTCCTTTATTATCATACACATATACTCTTCCTTGCTCAGGATACAAATCATCAGAAAAGAATGGAGCACCAACAAGAAGATCTGAAAACCTGTAAAAAGTGTGGCTCTGTAAGATTGTGTTGGAATTGACAGGAAAACTCTTGCTTCAGTTAAAACGAACTGCAATTTGAATGTCCACTAATGCAGAAGAATCTTGATACCAGGAACACTGGATAACTTAAGTTCTCCCTCAATTTGACGCAAACCAGAGAAAGTTTTCCCTGCTTTGTACCCTATCCTGACCGTCAATAACTCAGTAAGTTTCCCCCTGACAGTTTCGGTACTAATTGGATTCAAATGTATTAAATAAAACCTGCGTCTTAAGGGCCATACGTATATCAGCTATCTACCTAATTCAATAAATGTTGCTTTGGTCATTGGTAATTGGGCATTGGGAAGCTATTGTTTGGCGGTCACTCAAGCAAAGCATTGCATCGTGTTCCGTATGCCAAAATGGCCAATGACCAATTGTCAAGGCAACCTTTATTGAATTAGGTATTGAGCAGTTTTCAATTAAGTGTCGAACGTAATTTCGCAATTGCTTTGGTTTTGCATTGCTACGCTTTGTGGTTGCCTAAAAAATCTCGTGCCACTTTAGGGCAGTTTTCGATTGAGCGTGAAAAGTAATAACACAATTGCTTTGGTTTTTCATTGCTTCGCTTTGTGATTGGCTAAAAAATCTCTCGCCACGTTCTTGACCAATCAAAAGTAAAACCAAAACCAATCGTGACTTGCTCGCACGTGTTTTCCCGCGCTTGGCGCCGGCTACATGTATTTGCTTCATTTGAGTGTCTGTGAGTTCCATGATAGGTCGGAGTAATTACATTTGTTTTTGGTTTTAAGACACTTAATTGAAAAACGCTCTATGTATTAGGAGATGAGCCAACTCGTGATTACAAAATGTCCTGACCCTCCCCTCCCCAAGACGCTTTGCTTCACCGACCCCCACCCCCTGCGTCTAACTCCCTGCCATCCCCTAACTCCAACGCCGTCCGCAGGTGACCATCACAACCCGTGGGCTCAATGTGAGTGAGGAGAAGACGGTGGCAGTGGATCGGACGTGTTTACAAATGGAACAAGGAGTGATCACGCATACCGCACTGAACTGGGCGCCAGAGAGCAAAAGGAAAAGAGATCGACCAAAAGAGACATGGAGACGAACAGTGGAGAGAGAGAACTGCAAGAGATGGGCATGAGATCTTAGGCCAAGTCCTCCACCATTGTGCGAGCCAGAAAAATGTGGAGAGCGATGATTGTCCGCCCTATTCCCCACACAGGGAAACAGAATTGATGATCATGTACATATACAATACCGGTCAAATGCAAATTGACGGTCACTCGAAACTCGAACTTCGAGTTTCAGTCGAGTGCTTCGTGTTTCGAGACGAGAAAAAAAATGTTTGTGCCGTCTTTAGAAGACTAATAAATGGCTGTACTTTTCTTTGTTAAAGCGTAGTTGACTTTACCAATGCAAGAGCGTCGATCATCGAACAGCAACAGTCGTGGTTTCAGCGCATTTTCTTTCACAAGCTTCCATTTAAGGATGGACTTTAACACGATCACTTAACAATCCATACGTTTGAGATAGTAGGTACCAGGTAAGTCTTCACAAGCCTAATGGCTCACAACTGCCAGAGCTTAACCCGGGTACTGTAGCATGAAGCGACTGAGAGTATTACTACTCCCCCCTGGATGGGATGTTAATCCATCGCAAGGTTACCCCCCCCCCCCCCCCCCCCCACCCCCCAGCATTATGTAACTGGTAGCCATTTATACAACCCGGGTGGAGAGAGACAGCGTGGGGCAAAGTTTCTTGTCTAAGGAAACAACACGACTGCAGAGACCAGGCTTGAACCACCGACCTTAAGGTTGAAAGTCCCACAAGCTAACAACTTAACCACAGCGCCTCCACATACGTATGTGAGTTAGACGTTTAATATTGCAAGATATATTTGCTTATACTTAAGGCGGTGTCACACAGTCGAGACCTAAACTCACGATCAGCTCACGACCTTCACGATCTAAATTTGTAAAATATCGCGAAAAGAATGTAGGAAATGTGGCGTCAAAATAAAAAATACCACAAGGTGAAGTCCAACTCACGTTTGTCAAGAGCTATACACGAGTTACAAACGAGCTATACACGATCAACAGACGTGCCGTAACAGAGCAATCCACGTTCATTCGCGTCCTACTCGCGATCTGTTGGCGACCTATCAGTGGGACTGGCGATCAATTCGAGCGGCTCACGAGCAACTCCCGATCGTCAAGAGCATTTAAGAGCAGTTGACGACGGTTTGGCGTCCGCTACCCGACGAAGATAGATCGGCTGACTCTCACGATTGTTTTGAGCATGGTCAAAATGTTCGTGAGAGTTTGCCGACTTATCACGTCCTTCAAGACACACTGAAGACCACTTAAGTCCTATATCAGAGCCCGTCAAGTGCTCTAAGACCTCTCGCGAGGGACTCATGATTTTTGTCACTTTTCGCATCGTCAGGTAATCGTGAAGCAAAATCGCGACTGTGTGACACCCGCATTAACAAGAATTTATGTAAGAAATGTTTTGACCGCGTGACGTATTGTTTTACAGCTTAAGAAATCGTTACTTTTATTTTTCATGTTGCTAAGTGATTTAACTATCGAATTTCGAATCATGTGATAAGTAGATGGGTTTTTCTGGAGCACGTACGGAGTAGCTGAGATCTTTTCGGTTGATTGTTACACATTCTAGGATTTTATAGGCATTAAATACGTTTATTTCTACAACGCGAGTCTTCAGTGTTACAGGGAATTGGGGCCAGCAATTAGATTCCCCACATTTATATCAAAAGTTTCGAAATTAGGAATAGCGTTATTTACTCTTTGAGCAGCCGTTGCCAGATTATTACAGCTGTAAAGTACTAACTTACCCATCATTGTTAAGGTCAACACCGCAAATAGCGTAGCCAAATCCTGTACCAGGTTGACGACTCATCTCATCACCAATTTGTGGTGGCAAGATCGCGTTTGGTTTAGTACTAAATGTTCCTGCGCTTAAACTTCTAAAGATGACCACCTGAATAAAGAAACAAATAATAAAATCTCCAAGTGAGTCTTTTAAGAAATGAAACATGAATGAAAACAGCATCCCAACTCGGAAAAAATTTTCCGAGTTCCAGATGGGATTCGAACCCACGCCCTTCCGTGATCTAGTCGGATGCTCTACCACTGAGCTTCTAGAACTCTGTGGCGAGCCAACATGTTCTCCTCGTTGAATTAACGATTATCGTTAAGTGTCAAATTGCTCTGAATTTACGATTATCGTTAATTCAGAACACTGTTTCCCAGGACATTTCAGAAAAGAAGAAATAAAAAAAAACACGTTATTTGGACTGCGGGATTCGAACCCGGAACTACCACTACTAGGAACGTCTTCTTACCACTAGACCACCGAACAACAAGGCGATGGGAAATTATATCTGCAAGATATTTATTTGAGTCTTGCATAGAATATCATTGATCTACAGTGATTAGGCCTAAGCGCTGATTTCAAATGGTTAGCTTTTTGTTGAGGTTTGGTGATCAAGCTTTTCCATTTACTTTCTAAAATTATTTTCAAGCGAGTGATTTTATAGGCTTACTATAGGGTGTAGAATAAGCGCATGAATTTTATTATGTTAAAAAATTGAGGTTTGCTCAACCAGCAGCGTGGTAGTCTAGTGGTTAGAAGAGAGGATAAGTCAGCGAAGGGTCGTAGGTTCGAGTCCTGTCCGGACACTAAGGATTGTTCTTTTTCAACAAAAATGTTGATTTCCCAGAATTCCTTTCAGACTGTCAGAGCAATTTGACACTTAACGATAATCGTAAATTCAGAGAGGAGGACGGGTTGGGCGAGCAAGGGTGAAATGTGGGCTTTGACTGGAACTGCATCACGCATCACACAGCCAAATAACTTGACACATATGGCTCATAACTCCGACTAGATCACGGAGGGTCGTGGGTTCGAATCCCATCTGGAACTCGGAAATTTTTTTCGGAGTTGGGATGCTGTTTTCGTTCACGTCAATTAATAAAATGTTAAATAATAAAATGTTAATTTTTATTATTTATGTGACAGTTGTAGATATGATGGTACAGTGGTTCAGTCTTACAACTCATGGAAAGATGACTGAATCAAGGCCTGAGTGACTGCATCACATTGTTTCCCAGAGTTTATAAAATAAACTTTTTTCCTCAAAATTTCTCGTCATCCAGACATTTAACGGGACAGTGTTACAGGGATTTGGTGTCATTTCAAAGAACAAAACATATTTTCCTATCAACACAAACCAAAAAAATATGGTCCAGTTTTGTGATGAATTAATTACCACCACCACCGTCGTGTGCATGCACAACAAAACTGTGCATTAGCTCTCTAGTCATTAACGGACTAACAAGTAATAGACTAAAATACAAAACCTCGCAAATAGAAATACGTGTACAACATTTAAAAATTATTTTGTAAGTTAATACTAATCCTTAGCTAGTATCGTAGTCTTTTGTATTGTAAAAATGGAATGTATTGTAGATAGTGTAAGTAGTCGTGGTGTTGTAAGTATTGTTGATTCAATAAATTAAAAAAAAAATACGTGTACAATGTGTTCCGGTACTAGCACGTAATTAAGATGGGGAAAATCCCCAGGGCCCCTATTAACAGCCCTGCATAGAGAAACTTAATAAACTGTTGTTGGTACATGTAGCCCTGTGTATGTATCCTCTTACCATTCCGTGGTGGTTGTATCTTGGAGCACCAGAAGCAATATCTACAAATGACAAAGATGCAATGTAAAAGATCACTAATTGAAGGGCTCCTGGCAAGAACGTCCTAAGTATGTTTTTCAATTGGTAACTTTCACTAAAATTGTATGTTTTAGGCCTTTAAAGGCACAGTTTTGTCAAATTAATGATTAATTATTGTTAAGAAACTTAAAACAGATCCACATTGGGGAAGAAAATCTACAACTCTGAGAAAATGTTTTGGGCCTTCGGACACCCTATATATGTATCTTTTCAAGATAAAATTCTATTCTGTTTGTAGATAGAAGACTGATTTGTTGACCTGGTTGAAATTCTTTCAGTCATATTTCCATGATCCACTCAGTCATAATTTTGGCAAGTGAGTCCCTTTTGAGGCCAAAAATCCAAGATTTCAGTGAAAATTTTCCAACAAAGTACTAAGGACGTTCTTGCCGGGTACCCTTCAATTGTAACCCTTTAAGCTTCAGAGGGACACCACAGCATCCCGGCTGACATATCAACATTCTTTAAAGGAGCTATGTCATGGTGATTTTGAGGTTTTGGGGTCAAAACTGACTCAAATTAAAACTAAGTACCTTCGAGGGTGCCTTCCGGAAAATCTTTCGTACGCGCGCTATTTTTAACGAAACCCCAGCAAACTATATATCACTGTAAATAAAATAAATTGTAGATTCCGAAAAAAACAATTATTTTTCCTGTTTTTCCTTTAGTTAAGCGCGCGCCAGCCTTAAACGTTGAACCGACGGAGTTTGCTTTACTGAATTACCAGCCTCCGTGTTAGCGCGAAAATCAAAACAAACTGGTCCGTGTCACTCAAGAGTTAAAGGGGCAGTATCACGAGGTCGAAACTTGAAAACGTCGGCCCACGTTTTCAAGTTTGATTCCGCAAATTCAAAAAGGCCGTCCAGAAGTGGAGTTATTTGTTGAATCAAAAAATCCGTTTTGATAGCCGGAAGAAAGAAAAAATCACTTTTAACAGTGATATGTCCAAAATTCCGGTGCAAGAATAGTGAACAGTGCCGCGCGTGGAACCTCGTGATACTGCCCCTTTAATGGCCTAACAAAGTGTGTAAGGCTTTTTCGACATTTTCATTGGTTCTCGAGTAAATCCACTTTGAAGTTGGACAATAGAAAATTGTTCTATGCGCGTCACACTTTGGGGCGCCACGAGAAAAGTATTTGGAATTTCGTAAAAGCCCCACACACTTTGGTGCATAAATATCCAGCAAACATACTGGCCAAGTTTCGTGAAAATCTGACAAATCTACATACCCGTTTGGCGGGAAAAGTACAAGAAGGCGCTGCACTCCGGAAAGAGATTATCGGATTATCACACCCATAGCTACTTATCAACTATTCTTTTGAAACTCTTTTTTGAGAATATCTCGAGTTCTTTTAATGATTTTTCAAAACTTCTTTCAATATTTTCCAGATTAATGTTATATCAATTATGCAAAATGGGACCAAAAAAGATTTACAGTAACCTTAAAGAACACTAAGAGGAAAATATCAAGTGCATTTTCGAAGAGAAAATAACCCATAATCTGAGCTTTAGAGCTTTTTCCAAGACAGAAGCAATAAACTTGAAAAAATTAGCCCAATTTTTTTCAAGATGCAACCTCATTTCCACCCTGGCTATCTGCAGCCCAAGACACTTAGTTTACTCCTAGAGCACTAATAGAATAATTTTAAGTAACAATCCGTGTAAGAAGTAGGCAACCCAAATGCACGGAATGCAGAAAGGTGTGAATTGTGCTATTGTTGAAACCGTACACCTCATTGGCTAAAACATGAAAATCTAACATAACTTCATCAGGCAGCGCATTTATTTATCTCTAGTTTACTAATTGATTCCCCTTTAGTGAAAACTATTGTGATTTTTAATGCAACAAAAATTCTATGTGGGGAACATGGAAAATTAGAAGTCTTTTTTGGCCATTGTTTTGGAGTCTCACGATTGGACGAAATCTTGTAACACAAAAGAAACATCGCTTTAAAATAAAGTTTCAGTAAATTTTATTTCAAAACCATGTTGTCCATAGGTTGACGTATTCTCAGTACGAAAATCTAAACATTCTTATGTGGGGAAAGCGAAATGCAGCGGAACAATAGAGAATTGCCTACTTCTTACACGGATTGTTACTTAAACAAAACTGGACCCTTGTTTTGGCGTTTTCACTGATATAAATATGCCCTTTGGCTTTTTAAATTAACACGAAAATAACATGGTGACAAAGCCCGTTTAAGCTTGTAAGAAGAAAACATTGCCAAAAGTGATGAAAGGAAAGAGATATTACCTAAAGAGACACAAACTAATGGCTACAAAAGTCAAATTCCCTGGGTACATGTAACTTGTAATCCTGCACTTACAGACCTTCCAACATCTAAAACCCTGAAATCTTGAGGTCTCCAAAATTCACCCCAAAAAATCTTGAGATTTGGGTTCCAAATAGTGAGATTTACAAAAATGTTTTAAAAGAAAGGAATCTCAACGCTAACAATAGCTAACAGTGTTTAAACCGCCATAATTCCGTAGTACTCTTTTAGCTTTAATTAACACAAATTAGAAAAACAAGTACCTTAATTATGTCGCGCTCATTTGTGTTCATCATTGTAGACCTTCTTGGGAAAGCTATTCTAAAGGCTTCTTTATACATTTCGCAACTAGAGGGAGTCGTTTCTGGCCTGTCGCCTTTATACAGTTGTAATACTGTATTTGATTGAGATTGTACAGTAATTCATTGTGGAAAACCGTGAGATTTCAAGGTTAAATCGTGAGACCGTGAGATGATTCCTGAAATCGTGTGTCTCACGACCAAATCGTGAGAGTTGGAAGGTCTGCACTTAGTCAAGCTATTATATATGGCTTTTACTGATCTGCCACCAGATTTAATTGTAATAAAAAACGAACAGGACTTACCATCTTTATCTTTTTTGAAAAAATGTCCAGTCGTCACAGAGTACCCTATAATTATAGAAAAAAGTTAACAAAAAAAAAAGGTTTAACCATTTCACTCCCAGAGTCAATTATGGAGACATGAAGTGTAGTTCAACTTTTGAGTCTGTTGATGAAATCCTATGGTGTGACCATTCAAATGAAACCTCTTCAGCAGTACTTTTGCATGGTATCATTTGTTCTAACTTTTGAGTCTGTTGATGAAATCCTATGGTGTGACCATTCAAATGAAACCTCTTCAGCAGTACTTTTGCATGGTACCATTTGTTCTAACTTTTGAGTCTGTTGATGAAATCCTAGGGTGTGACCATTCAAATGTAACCTTTTCAGCAGTACGTTTGCATGGTACCATTTGTTCTAACTTTTGAGTCTGTTGATGAAATCCTATGGTGTGACCATTCAAATGAAACCTCTTCAGCAGTACTTTTGCATGGTACCATTTGTTCTAACTTTTGAGTCTGTGGATGAAATCCTATAGTGTGACCATTCAAATGAAACCTCTTCAGCAGTACTTTTGCGTGGTATCATTTGTTCTAACTTTTGAGTCTGTGGATGAAATCCTATGGTGTGACCATTCAAATGAAACCTCTTCAGCAGTACTTTTGCAAGGCACCATTTGTTCTAACTTTTAAGTCTGTGGATGAAATCCTATGGTGTGACCATTCAAATGAAACCTCTTCAGCAGTACTTTTGCATGGTACCATTTGTTCTAACTTTTGAGAGTCTGTTGATGAAATCCTAGGGTGTGACCATTCAAATGAAACCTCTTCAGCAGTACTTTTGCAAGGCACCATTTGTTCTAACTTTTAAGTCTGTGGATGAAATCCTAGGGTGTGACCATTCAAATGTAACCTTTTCAGCAGTACGTTTGCATGGTACCATTTGTTCTAACTTTTGAGTCTGTTGATGAAATCCTATGGTGTGACCATTCAAATGAAACCTCTTCAGCAGTACTTTTGCATGGTACCATTTGTTCTAACTTTTGAGTCTGTGGATGAAATCCTATAGTGTGACCATTCAAATGAAACCTCTTCAGCAGTACTTTTGCGTGGTATCATTTGTTCTAACTTTTGAGTCTGTGGATGAAATCCTATGGTGTGACCATTCAAATGAAACCTCTTCAGCAGTACTTTTGCAAGGCACCATTTGTTCTAACTTTTAAGTCTGTGGATGAAATCCTATGGTGTGACCATTCAAATGAAACCTCTTTGGCAGTACTTTTGCATGGTACCATTTGTTCTAACTTTTGAGTCTGTGAATGAAATCCTATGATGTGGCTATTCAAATGAAACCTCTTCAGCAGTACTTTTGCATGGTACCATTTGTTCTAACTTTTGAGTCTGTTGATGAAATCCTATGGTGTGACCATTCAAATGAATCCTCCTCAGCAGTACTTTTGCATGGTACCATTTGTTCTAACTTTTGAGTCTGTGAATGAAATCCTATGATGTGACCATTCAAATGAAACCTCTTCGACAGTCCTTTTGCATGGTATCATTTATTTTTCAATATTTTACAAAATGAAATTTGTGATGTTTCTTGAATTTTGACGTTTGTCACTCTTGGAAGGTAAAGGGTTACTATACTAATAATGGACTGAAAGGCTTCTACATGTACAGCTGTATATGAGCTAACTCATGAATTTCAACAAATTACTGATATGAAACATTGAACATAAAAATGTTTAATAAGTAAAAACATTTTTCCTTATGTCTATTTAGATTTCGGTTAAACCTTTTTGCAAAGTGGCCTGAAAAGTGCAAGTGTATGCGGAACTTTGGCATGTGCGTTTTCCGAGAATGGATGCATTAATACATACTCAACAAAATTTTTCAAAAGCAATTATAATAAAAACATTTTGTTGAACTGCAGTACAATGGTGGCCAGAATTTTTAGGGACACTTCATATTTTTATAACCTTGTCCTTTTCTGTGTGCAAATTGAAAATAACCGATAATATATGCTCATGCACCCAAATGACTTTTCAAAGTTTTTCCCCCACAGCTCCTTAAAAATGTTGAAGTCCATACAGTGTAGAAAATGTGTGAGACATGTTAACTCCTGATACTCAACTTTGTTCAGGGGGGAGGGGTGAGAATACTTAATTCATGTTTTCATGGGAAAGATGAAAAGCATCCCAAACATTCTGGCCACCATTGTACATGTAGCTTTTTTGGTCCATATTGAGGAATAATGGTCTAGTTTTATTTTTTCACACTACAACCGCAGGGTTTTCATTAAGAATTGTAGAAGCAGGAGAATAGTGTAAAGCAACAGGAGAATATTAATGAAAGAGCGAAGATAGCTACATATTGCCATCGAAATTTAGTCGGAGAATTCTGTGTAGTAGGAGGAGAATTCTCCGATCTCCGATGCCTAATGAACACCCTGCAACCGTGGACAAAATAGCTTGGGACACTTAAGAAAATACTACACAATGACAATGTTTTTCGAACAGAGAAACTATTGTTCCATTTCCTGGTCCCCCCTCCCCCCCCCCCCCCCCCCAATACAAAGTTGAGACATTGTGGCTTGGTTATATGCATAAAACTCAACATTGTATTGGGGGTGGGGAAGGGGAGGTAACGACAAAGACAATTTGCGGGGAAAAGGTTAAGTGTCCCAAAACGTCTGACCAAGATTGCTATACTTACGTAGTCCAATAACATCTATATAATTATTGTTTCCTACAGTTTACAAACCTTGATATCCAAGTTCACTGTTATTTCTTGTTACCTCTGTCTCCCTTTCGTAGATTATTGCTCCTTAAACAATAAACAAACATACAGTAAGAGAATGCTGTGTTTACATCAGCACCAAATAACGCTTAAAATAAACATGTTTGCAATTTCATTGTTCACATTAGTTGTTACTTTTAAAACACGTTTCATGCCTGCTTTTATAATTTATGCTGGTTTTCACTAGCGCATAAGCACAAGCACAAGCATAAGCAAGTGAGAATGCCAGAAGCGTAAAGCATAAAGACATACGCAAACGCAGTATGAACGAAATTCTCCATACCAGCTTTCCTCGGCTGTGAGATCTGAATCAAAGATGGCGGATTATTTGGTTGACCGCCTTGTGCTTACATGTATGCTTGTGCTTATTTCATCCCCGTTCTCACTTGACATAAATGTGACACAAGCATAGCATAAGCGCAAGAAAAACGGAATGTGTTCGTTCTTCTTGTGCTTATGCTTATGCTTATGTCGTTGGAGTTCTCACTTGCTTCTGGATCTCTTATGCTTATGCTTATGCTTGTGCTTATGCGCTAGTAAAAACCAGCCTTTACATGCACAGGACAAGCATATTATAATAAAGCTGCATAAAATCTTTATTAATAATTACACATGAACCGAAATAAAATAGAGCTTAAACTCGCTGTTGCATGAATTGTCGTTTAATTTCACTTCTCAAGCCTTCTCTTCTCTAGGGTATTGCAGCGCCATTGCAGCGCCATTCAACAAGAGATGACATTTGCGCTGTGTTTCGTCTGGCTTAGATCGAAACTACCTTGTGAAGTAATTTCAATCATGCTCAGAATAAAATGTTTCGATCATGATTTGCACGTTCGGACCCTCCCCTCTCCAAGACGTTTTGCTTCAACAACCCCCTGACCACTCCCAGGGTCCAATTCTTCACCCTCCCCTCCCTCCTGGGAGCAAAATCAATATGGCTGCCGTATCTGCGAAATGGGGTATGTATTAAGCAATGACATAATTAGTTTTAAGCATTTTATTGGAAAAATGCAGTAAATTACCAAATCTTAAACCCCTCTGAAACACTAACAAGTTATGATTTGGAAATCTTCAGAAGTTTTTGGAAAATCTTTGGAAATCTTCAGAAAATTGCTTACATGTAAAACTTTGTAATTAGTGTTGTTGATATAATAAACAAAACAATACTGACTCAACTTGAAGCACTAGTCTCAAAACTCGAAACACTTGACTTGAAGCTCAAAACAGTTAACTCGAAACTCAAAGCCACTCTCATTAAGCACTCAACTCAAAGATTACTCCTGAAAGTTTTTCTAGTTTTGAGTTTCAAGTTCAGGTCATTTAAGTTTTGAGAGACTGTCAACTCTGACCTGTATACAGTGTATATGGCTGCTTGCATGGAGATATGAAATTTATCTTCTCGTGTTCAACTCAATATCTCACTCAATTAATCCAGTTGAAAACTCAAAGGGAAATTTCATACTGATCAATCTCCATGTACACATGTACCGGTATTACTTTTACATGTATAATGTAACATGTTTTTTTAATCAAACATATACACACATGACACATTACAGTGTGACACGCCTTACCAATGAGAACTTGACAAACTTTTTTACAAGTTTCTGTGATATCACCAGCTAATTCTTACATGTATAATCACTTTGAAATTCATAAATGCAGATATGTGTGAAACAGAAATTATCGAATAAAACCTTCATATTTTGTAACTAACTTTACACTCCTGTGAAAAAAAAAAAGATTACATTCAGTTGGCTCAACTTTGCGAGGAGGCATGCTATCTATTGAATTCACACTCTCTCAGATTGGCTAACTTGTAAAAACGTTTGTTGGGGGCTTACAGTAAGGTGCATTGCACTGTAAAACATTGTTCATACACCAAAATCATCAAACCTTGGTAATTATAGATTCCAGGTACTCCAATTAATGGCACTGAGTCCTTCTGTTATTAAAGATAGAAACAATTAACACTGTTAATCGACAGGCAGGTCATCAAGGAGAGAGGAGTCAGTGGAGGGCGAGATACAGATACAGGTCTTGAAAAAACTTGAATTCCATCTTGCCCTATGGATCGACAAGTAACTCTCAAATTAATTTTGCTTGCCACGTACATCAGGGCATCTGATAGGATGCAGAAAAAATTAAAATATACGCGGAAATTTGAGGGCATATTATGCGGGAAAATGCATCGATTATGCGGAAAACACGCTTGATTATGCGGAAATTTAAAGTGATAATTGGGCCTTTCCATTATATTTACATCGAACATGTAATGCACAAATGTCAAAATACCTGTATTAAAACAGTGCTCGCTATCTTTGTCAGACGTTTTGAAGCTTTTAGCAATGAAGGAACACCGAAGACGAACGAGAGAAGCCAAAAAAACAAGGGTGTCACGCTATATAGTGAAAAACAACTGTATTTGTGCACGCTAAAAACCATGAATTAATTTAATGGCGTTATCATGTGCCATCAGGAAAGAAAAATGAAGAAAAATTTAATAGTTTTGATTTGTAAATGCAGTTTTCTCACTTGAATCGACCATAGCGTGGTTGAAGCTCGTTATAACGATGTATTTGAGTGAGCAACTTGCTTGTGACATTTCTTTCTTTTACACCAGTTGTAAACAGACAAAATTTTGTGACTTTTTTTCTGCTTTTTATAAAATTGTAATTTTACTGACGAATGATAACGCCATTAAATTTGTGGTTTTTAGCGCACACTAAATACAGTTTTTGTCGTTACCATATTTACCCGTGTATAAGTCAACCTTTCACAACCTAAAAATCAGTCCAAAAAATCACCCTCGACTTATACATGGGTCAAAAGTTTAGATCCCAGCACCAGTGAAATAAATTATTCACAATTAGCATAATAATTGTCTTTATTTGTTAACAAACATCTAATAAACAACAGTACAGATTACAATGTCCTTTCGCTTAGCGATCTGTGTCTTTAAATTAGAAGTTCAAGTTGAAATGCATAAAGATTTATCTGCTTAATATAAACCTGAATGTTGTAAATACTCACTGGCACAATTTTGGAATAAAGAGCTGACATTTCCTGCTAAAAAAGCCACAAATCCGCTCGAAGAAAAACATCTTTCTTTCTCGCTTCAAACTTTGCCGCTTAGTAACCTGGCTTAGTAAGCATGTGTATCAGTTACCAGTACTCAACTGATTTGTAGCTTGGTTACCAAGTTCCCCGAGCAAGCTTGGCAATTTGTTTATCAAGCGTTTTCAAAGATTCTTGAGCTTATTTGGTGTTTTGCCTGCCTTGTAAAGCCGCTTTCCACCACTCCACAGTTAGAAAGGTTCGTTTTAAATTAGTATGTTTGATTTTATAAGCTATTTCAAAAATAATGGACAAAATACACTCATATACGCGTGTTGCTAAAAAACGCTCACGTGCATGCAATAATAAAATTCACGTTAAAACTTGCTTTGATTCTTTCATATATCCATAGTACCTGAGAGAAAATTCTAAGAAATATAAGATTAGTTTTCCAAGAAAAATATTTACCCAGAAATGAAGAAAACTTAGTTTTTGGTCTCAAAAATAGGGGGTCGACTTATACACGGGGTCGACTAATACACGGGTAAATACGGTATATAGCATGACACCCCTAAAAGTAACCAAAGCCAAAACAAGCAGCCATCTTGGTTAACCTTAGTAACCAGGCCAACCACAAAACTAGTATCCAGGCTCATCGCCAACAGACGCGTGGAACGCCTGGAGGTTAAAAATCGCTCATGAACAAAGCGGCGTGTTTTTGTCGATGTTTAGGAGAAAAACTGCTTCAAAATAATCAATCTCTTTGGCTTTTATGTTTATGAGGAAGGTTCGCAGCTGATTTATTTTTAATTCTGGGCAATTTTTTCAGTTATATGTGGAAAATGCTCTGAAGATGCGGAGGATGCAGAAATTAGAGAATTATGCGGATCCGCATCACCGCATCCTGTCAGATGTCCTGGTACATGGCAGTTACTTGCTTGCCAAAGTTTACCTTTTAACTTGTGAATAAACAAGCATTAAACGAGGTATAGTGAACAGGACAAATATGCAAATTTTCACTCCTTCCATCTGCTGTAAACTATTATTGGTAATTCTGCTGACCAGTACATAAGACTTTGATCTCTGGATGACTTCAAATGAATTTTTTTAATTTTTTGAAGACTTTGGAAAATGCTACAGCAAGGTTATAAAGTGCCACTATGATAAAAAATATACATTTTCTGTTCTCTTCATGTTTTACCTTGCGAAGTTTAAAGTCAAAACTCGTACGGGAAGTGCCATTACTTCAACTTTACATTTCGAATTCGGCTTGCCGCCATTACTCAATGCAAAAATGACCGGGACTGAATCCTGAGAGTTGGCCTAAAGATTTTGTGATGTCAATGACTGCAACACGTGCGTTTTGGCTTTGTTGTCTGTGACACGGAGGGAACCGTGTTGAGTCACTGACGTCACAAATCAAGTCACATGTTCCAGATCGCAAACCAGTAGGATGTGGGCTTGGATTTATGAACGGAGTAATGGCGGACAGATTTTACGTGATTTTTCGCAGGTTTTCGGCCAGCTATTTCTGGGCTGTGTAAGAATATATCAATCTAATTTATAGCAATTTGCATTTTTCTAAACCAGATAATGATAATGATGATGTAATGTTTTAAATCTGTTTACTCATCAATTCCTTGACTTCAAACTCAGTATGGAAAATTATAACCGATCTGCAGACTTCAAATGGATTTTTCTTAGATTTTATTTTTTCTGACTATGGTTCATACATGTGCCTATTGTCCAATAGGCTTGAAGCTTTCATCTTTACATTTTACATGTATCTCACCTTGATATACGAAATACTAACTCCCATTTGACAATACTGATAATCTTTATAATTGATTGTGCGTCCTGTTTTGCTGAGTTGATCTACGCAGAATTGGACAAACAAATGGAAGCAAATTGAGATCTGATCATTAATATTTTTTTAATGTGGCTGTCCCTTGATTTATCTCCCTTCAAATAATTGCCCCCTTTGTTGGAAAACATTTGATAATAACCACCTGGCCCTTAACTAAACACCCCGTCTCCACTTCCTCACTCCACACCATAACAGTAAAGCTGTTGCCTGGCCTATTTGCTCAGTTGGTAGAGCGCCAGACAGTAGAGCAGCAGGCAAGGGGGTGAATCTGGCCAGACCAACAACCAGGGTCTTTAAATAACTGGTAGTAAGATCATGCTGGCTGTGCTCAAACATTTTGTTTCAGTAATCAGATGAGATGATTTTGGGTCAAAACAGCCAAGTGAATACATTAGGCAATAAACTTGAAAAAATTGCCCATTATTTAATTTTTTAGTTTACCAAGTTGACTACACATACATGTATTTGCCAGGGTTTTCTTTTGCTACCATTTTGAGTACTGTAAAAACTCAGTTGACTTAATGCCCCCATCACAAAAGGAGGTTGGGTGACCATGAAACTTGGAGGCCCGAACAGCCAACCCCAGAACCCCAAGGTGGTACACCACCCCATAGGCCTGCCCTACCCGCAAACTAGCCATGAGCCCCACACAACCTCAAGCTAGCCCCGGCACCCATCACACTGAAACTTGAAGTTCAGTGGAAATACTAGCCAACAGATAAACTAGAAATATGTGTCTCTCAGAACCTCGCGAAGCTTTGGGGAGGGTGGTTTCAAAACCAAAAACATTGGTAGAAGGTCCTTTCGATGGTTCTCGTACCATTTACTGCCTACAATGTGCCCTCCCGGTTGTTACCATAATGGCTTTATGGCAACTCCTGAACTTGGGCACAGGATGTATATATATATACATGTATTTAAAGGCAACTTGAGAGTCTACCAAACTAAAGCAATCTAGGCGCACAAATTTATAAACCCCACTATGCTTGGGAATAAACTAAAAAATAATAATTACAATAATCCCAGACCCACATGAACCAACAGGGAAGCGAGGGAGGGGGAATGCTAAAACTGCAAACACAAAAAGGCCACACTAGCAATCTACAATGCAACTGTGAGCATGTGAGATGACATGCATGTAATTAAGCCCCCAAGGGAGACCACAGAACAGCAGACCTCCTGTTGCCCACAAAAGACTGAAAACATTGAAAAACAACATGCACAAATGCTACAGGAATGCTAACACCCCACACTAGGTATACGACTAAGCCGACTTGCTTCTTATTGTTAACTGAGTTAAATTACATTTAAGGATTATTTTCTGCTGGCTGAGTGCAACGAAATAAGCGGAAAATGTTTTTCTCACACGCTGCTGGGGCCTGGGGTTAAGTCATGTGACCTAAGGCGGGCAGTTGTTTTTCTTGCGTCCGCCATTGCTGACCTTCCCGCCCACCCACCCATTAAGTTCAGTTTATAGGCCCCCCTAGCTTGCTGCTGCCAACCATGTAATTTTTCATTAGCTTTCTGGAATAAGCACTGTGTGTACAGATTTGATTTTACAATAAAGGTCAGGCTGCGGCGGTCGGCTTGGCATGGCTACCAGTGGTGTGCTGTGAGAACTATATTTAAATTACATGTAATGCACATACTTTGGTTTTCCTTTTCACAAAAGTCATATTTCTGCTTGTCTAGTATGGTCTCGCTTAAGTAAGTTGATTGGTAACATCGGCCAGGATAAGTATAAAAAGAACCAGAGCCCTCTTTGTGAAGTAATCTATGACTACATGCCTAAAAGATAAAAAAAACAAAACAAAATCAAATTACTTTTCACAATAATTACATTGACCGTACATAAGAAAATCTTATGACAGAGCAATTTGCCTTTTCCATACAAAAATGTTATATTCGATGTACATGTAAGCATTGATACATGTATATGTACAAGGATATGACAATGGGCACTATTGGGGCTTAAAAGGGACACTTAGGCTAGAAGACACTAGGAAGATGCTTAAGGGCCCCTGCAAGGGTGCTCACTTAATATGTAGGCTTCACTGTATTTAAATGTAATAAAATCTTCAGATCTTCCAGTTTTAAAAACACATGCTTTCTAAATAAAAAGTGTCTCTTCACTCTTAAGGCTGGTTTTCACTGGCAATGGAGTTGGAGTCAGAGCCATAGTCGGAGTTGTAAGAGCGCTTCCGACCTAGTAAAAATCGAAAATCGGAGTCGTAGGCGGAGTCATAAGCTTGACGGAATCAGAACGGTTCCATTTTCTTCCGATTCCGCTTATGACTGTATTTCTTCTTCCGATTCTGTCGTAATGCTCTGCACTTCTGATTACGAGTCCGACTCCGACTCCGTTGTTAGTGAAAAACAACCTTTAGCGAACTGTAATGGATTTACCCACCATGATGAAGCTGTTATTCCCCGCACTAAGAACTGAAACACCAAACCATGCATTGCTCTTGACATCATCCTTGGTATCTATAAACAGAAACATACATATACATGTACTAGAAATACGTGTCTCGAAGAAACCTCGCGAAGCTTGGGGGAGGGTGCACCGCGAGTCGAAACTCTCAATTGCATATGAGGCCTTTCGCCATACCACTTTGTCTTCTTTGAAACCAAAAACATTGGTAAAAGGTCCTTTCGATGGTTCGCGTACCATATTTACCGTCTGCCATCTTTGTTTACCATGCTCCTATGTAGGAGCATGGCATGAAGTAGTACCACATTGTTGCCAGGCAACAAACTGCGGGACACCATCATTTTTTGTATATGTTGTAGTTAATTTTTTATTTCAGGTAATGTTTGTTTTTCCTTTGTTTCAAATTCATTAGCATGTATGTGACCCTATTTATTACCATACCCAAAAACAATGGAAAAATAAAAATTACCTGAGATAAAAAATTAACTACTACATAACGCTCCTGAAGAAGGCCGTGACGGCCGAAACGTCGAGCATATTAAAGGCTGGTTCTCATATAATCGTCCCAGTCGTCCCGGTCATCCAAGTCGTTTCAAAAAGTGCACAGACAATCGGGATGATTATATGAGAACACTTCTGAGACGACCTGGGACGATCGCAAATGACCCGGACGACTGGGACGATCACTGTCGCTTGGATAGAACTGTGTTCTATCCGGACGACTGGGACGATCGTGTAAAATCGGGGACGATCATATGAGAACTACTCTCCGGCGACCGGGACAACTGAGGCGATCGAAGCGACCCAAATCCGCCCCACACTGCAGTATCATTGCCCAAAACATTGTCGGACCCCGTTTACGACCACGCTATTGACGTTCGAGATGACCGGGACAATCATATGAGAACCCAAATCGCTTGAGTCGTCCCAATCCTCTGAGTCATTTGCAAAAAGCTTTTGAAATGACTCAGACGACCGGAGAGACCGGGACAATTATATGAGAATCCGCCCCTAAGGCTAAAAGCCAAAATTGGAGTTGGTTTCTTGCCATTCATAATCGAAAATTATATATATGTTGTGGTGCAATTTTATCCTTGGTGCAAATTTTATTTTCCTTTGTTTAAAACTCATTATCATACATTACCAAACATTACCATACCCCAAAACAAAGGAAAATAAAATTTGCACCAAGGACAAAATTGCACCACAACATATATATATATATTTTTTTCAATCAAATTCGCACGGCTTAGCTCCCAAGGCACAACAAATTTATTAACCTCATTACGTTTGGGCCTTCGCGAGGAATAAACTTTAGTGAAATATATACCCGTACTTGTGGATGAACGGTGGTGTAGTAGGTTGGCGTGTTGGGCTTCAGATCTGAAGGTCAGTGGTTCAAGGCCTGGTCTCGGCCGTCATGTTGTTGCGTTAGACAAGAAAGTTTATTCAACATTGTCTCTATCCACCCAGGGTCCGGTTGTTGAAAATCAGGTTAACGCTAACCGAGGATTAAAACTTAACCAAGGATATAATTTCTCTTGTTAGAAGTGTTTTTATTACTGTAAGTTACATGCAAAGACAAGTCGAAACTAGACAAAACTAAAGGGCAAAAACACCTTGGAAATATCTTCACTGATTAATTATTTAACTGGTATCAAAATTGATGCTAACCCTGGGTTAGCTTAACCGCGCTTTGAACAACCCGGCCCAGGTGTATAAATGGGTACCGGCGACATACAGCTGTAATGCTGGGGGTAACCCTGTGATGGACTAGCATCAAATCCAGGAGGAATATTAAAAATAATAAATTCCTAGTTGCTTCATGTTACAGAAACTAGGTGAAGCTCTGGCTGTTTGGGCTACCTGTGGTTCATGGGCTACCTGTGGTTCATGGGCTACCTGTGGTTCATGGGCCACCTGTGGCTCATGTGGGTCACCTGTGGCTAGTGTGGGGCACCTGTGGCTCATGTGGGTTACCTGTGGCTTGTGTGGGCCATCTGTGGCTCATGTAGGCTACCTGTGGCTCAAGGCCCACCTGTGGCTCATGTGGGCCACCTGTGGCTTGTGTGGGCCACCTGTGGCTTGTATGGGCCACCTGTGGCTCGTGTGGGCCACCTGTGGCTCATGTGGGCCACCTGTGGCTCATGTGTCCCACCTGTGGCTCATGGCTCACGTGGGCCACCTGTGGCTTGTGTGGGCCACCTGTGGCTCATATACAACTTTGCCTTTACCTTTTACTACATGCAGTTATGCAATAGTTTTGCGTGGTATATATGTTGTGGTTCACATTTTATTTTCATTTGTCTCACGTTCCTTATCATATTCTGAGACAAAGGAAAACAAAAATCAAACTGGTTTAAAACAAATTAAACAAAAGAAAAAATTGAACCACAAAAATAAAAAATTATACTTAGATGTACCATAAAATAACCCACGAGTGACTTGATTTTTCCTTGAAAACACATACACGTACACAAGCTTTTAGGATGCCAAATGTACATGCACATGTAAAAGTAATCGGGACAATAAAATGTACAGTATATTATATATTGTAGATATCAATATGAAGACTAAGATTCTCTAGCTACATGTTACACATATACATGTACGCCATTATTATTGTTATGGTTATTTCTACAGTGGAATGCCGATATTTTGAACCTCGATTTTTAGAACCTCCTGATTATTCAAACCAAAACTTGTTTCATTAGGATTTCAGTGTATCACACCTTCAATTTTTGAACTCCTGATTTTTAAAAACAATTTCCATTCCCATAGAAGGTTTGAAAAATCGGGATTCCACTGAATTTTCCGTAATGCAAATTTCATAATGTCAGTTATGTGAATTTTTTCAATATCCTGTGAAATGATTGAAACATTTTATCCCAAGATTACCCCCTGCTAAATGTGATATTCGTTTTGTACAAAAGCTACCTGAAGTGATCAACCACCCACGGAGTAAATAATCATAATTAAATTGTTAATGAAGAGAAATACACATGGCTTACTTGTGCTCGACAGGGGTGAAAGACGCATGCTGGGCTTTTAGATATCGCAGTAATATCATAGATTACTAGGACAGCATGAATGGCTTACAGAAATGACCACCTAGACATGTACACTCATCAACTAAATTAAAATGCTGTGTATAATTGCATTGATATATATTATTTGTATTACAAAACTGTGTACTTGGGTATAAATTTATTGATAAGAGAAGAAAAGATATGACAAAATACATAATGGACATAACCACCGGAAACTTGCAAAAACAAAATAAACAAAATTTAACAATGGAAATAAGAAATATATCAAACTCTTTGAATATTCCACAAAACAAAAATAATGTTCTTGTTATTACAATTTTAACAAGAAAATTGAATGAATTATAGTTGCTAAATTGAAAGTAGTACTAGACAGAATAAAATGCATTTAAAAAATCAACTGAAATAATTTCACTCATAAAAAAATAAAAAATTCTATATTTCCTGCTGACCCTTTTTGACCAAAAATAAAATGTATTTATCTTTGAAAACTAACTGATTGGTTAAAACATTATCTATACAATTAGTGGTTTCTTTTTAGCCTGGGATGATTTCAAAACAAATTTTTGATGGTATAAAACGAATTTAGGGGGGCAAAAGTTAATGACAAAAAAATATAAGAGATAATTGCTTAAGCAAAATAATATACCTCACAAAAAGATTCAAAGGTTTTCCATAAGAAGAGAGTGGAAAATGGTTCATAAATGCTTAATATGTTTCAAGTCTGCCCACATAAGCAAATCTATTTTATATATATATATATATATAAATCTCGATCCATATTTAATTTTGGTTAAAAAATACATTAAGAAAATAAAAAAAAATTCTCTTTACCATTACGCTATTAACCGTTCTGCTCATGTTGTGGGCCTAAAATATTAAAAATATCCGTGACAAAAAATAAAAATAGAAACGAAATCTTCATTCAAATATTATATTAATATTATATTTTTTAAGCTTACGTTTTTACCGAAAATAAAGATAGTCCCCAAGGCAAGATATTTAAAAATGCAAAGTTTGGTTGCCAAAAAAGCAAACATCTGGCATGCAAGTCGCCGCAAGATGAATTTATTAAACAATGTCGCTATAATGGATATATTGTTCTGACAAAGGACAAGCAGATCATGAAGGAGTGACGTTTTGTCAGTGAAAAGATAAGAAGTCAGCTGTGAATGTTTTGTTTTGTTTATGAAGTGAAAAGGCAACACATATTCAATAGGTAAATAGTCATACAATTTTATTTCGAAGCGATCGCTTGCTTGCAGCTGGCACAAAAGAATAAAAGTCATTAAATAAACTCCCGTTGGGCATAAGATAAAACAAAGCCAGTCCTCAATTGGAAATCCAACAAAGCTTGAAAATTTTGTCACAGCGATCACACGGCGATAGCACTTCGTCATTGTGCCTTCTGTGGGTAAATCGAACCTGTAAAAAGCCTAATAGCTTGCACACACAAAAGTCAACAAGCAGTATCGAATGTCTGGCACTTTAGAAGAAGAACAGGAGTGTCAGTTCTGCCTGCATTAGCAAGAAGCTATTGACATAAGCGATCCAAAATAACAACAGTGCATATAAACATAGGAACCGCAAACGGAGTCAAGCTTTGTGATAGATTTTTTTTTTGTTTTTGCTGCAATACAAATTATAATATTTAACATATAACCGAGTATAAAGAAAATACGTTTCCTAGGTAAACACATCATGATGTATAAAACGACGCTACTTTTACTCCAAAAATTTCTTAAATCTTCGACTGATACAGGTCGTTCTGTTTGGAACGATAAATAAATTGCAGAGATATCACAGTTAAGGTAATATTCTTTAAAATAAATATCTTCCGAGCATTAAGAGTACAAGTTTCCCATAATGAAAGCAGTAATTTTGATGGGATTTAGGACAGCACATCCCAGCACATGCTTGTAAGCTCACATACGTGGGTCGTAGCAACGGCGGTTCGTGACCTCCCAAATCATGCGATGAATGGCGAGAATTCATCGGAACGTTAAAGGTTATTAATTTTTCCAAAGCTGTTAAAAATGTAACCACGGATGAACAACTACAGTAGAAGAAATATTCAACTAAAGCCTACCTGTTGTATCGAATGGAAGAACAGAGCATCCCGGATTTCGGCTGAAGTCACATTTGTACACAACTCCTGGCTCGACAATCCCAAACTTATCCAAAGCCGTACTATTTCCCTTCGGCGCTCCAACTAAAAGCCTGTAAAAAACACAGAGTGGATATTCACAACCAGCGCAAGAAGGCTACATGAACGAAGACGAAATCAGACAGGCGGTACGCTTACCAGGAAAAACTTTTTTCATCCACATCGTCGTAAAATGTGTGAGTTGCGACTGAAAATCCGAAATAGCTGCCTGCGTCTCCCTTCCTAATGATTGGTAATTCGGTCTCGAGGTTATAGCTGAAGGAATGTTGAATAATGCAGCACAACGACGCTAACAGAAGGTACATTTTGGACGTAAAATTAAAAAACAGATTTCCGGCAGTGACAGACCGTGCATTGATCAGCAAAGGAACAACTGATCAGTCATTTCGATTTCAAGTGTAGTTTGCCCGCGTTACGGCTCACGCTACGCATGTCTAATAAACAGCATAATCTGAATTCCCGACGTGACGCAAGCCGTGCGATTAGACGCGCCCAAACAACCGGATATTGAGCATAAAAAATGTCCACTTCAAATTCTGCACACTGCTGGATCATTCCTTGAAATAGCTGCCTTCGATCGAAAAGAGAACGCGACTTCTATCTGTGTTGTAATTTGTTTTTCCAAAACATCACAACGCCAACGTTAGTTGCGCGCGAGAAAGTAAACTTTTCAAGTGGTTTGTTGACCATTCAACAGTCAATCAAATGATTTAGACCGACCGCATGACTGGCCGAGAACAACAAGGTTTTTTTTATTCTTTTACAAGGTAGTCAGTTTTTATTCCACGGTGTCTATCGTAAGAATCAACATATAAAATAGATAGGAAGGTTTTGGCAATTTTGTCTAAACAGAATAACTTACACTTTTCATTTTAGACCCAGGGCGTTCCAGTACATAGAATATAAAACTTTAAAGCAAAGCTGAAAACAGCGTATTCGTATATTTTGCTTAGTACAATTTTTCAGCTGGCCAGACCAGCCTTCAGAGCCTTCTTCAGGTATGAGATGTTACTAGTAACATCTTAAACTTGAAGAAGGCTGGTCTGGCCAGCTGAAATATTGTCAGCTATACGCTGTTTTCAGATTTTCTTTAAAGTTTTATATTCAATATTTTTTTTGGCTGAAGCAAAAATGAGAGTGAATTATAATGGTGCCCAATATTTCGCTTTGCAAAAGGGGAGGGGGAGCTAAAAATATGAATGATTATCTTACTCCATTTGCTCCATTTTCCTCCATTTGACAACTGTAAATTATATCCAATACTCAAATCGAATTTTCTTGGACAGAAAACTAATTTCACATTTCCATGTTTTAATCGGTTGTCATAATATAACATTTTTCTTTTTTTTCTTTCAATGCCAAGTTTAAATTTAAAGCTTTCGTTTCCAAGAGTTAAAGCTTTTTGCGGTAATGGACTTGATGTATGTAATGGGTTAATGTCTCTAAAGCTTCCCTCCTTGGCCGACATTTCCAAAGCCGGAGAGACATATTGTCGAGGACTGATAAATTAAAGCAAAAAGGTGGCTTGAGAGGATATAAGGTTCTAATCAAACAAAAATACCGAATCGGATTTATCTGATATAATTCATGTGGTTATCTCGAGTCCTTCCTTAAAATAATCCATTTTAACCGCATTCCTTTTCTGAAACACAACTAGGGGAGTAATGCAAGCGAACGCTGTATAACTCCAAATCCTACCAAAAGAAATTAATTTATCAAGCAAGGCTGACTGTACAACTGGGGTTGTGTATATTCTGTCCAATATTTCGTCAGGCACGGCCTGACATCTTCAGCGAATAAAATGACTACAACAAGAACGTCACGGTTACAACTGTAACGTTTTAATTTTCGTTACAACGAAAGAAATTAATTATTTTTATTTTGCCTTCAGGTATGACTGTGTTTTTAATACGTACCGTAAATGATAAAGGTTAAGGTTAAATTGCGTTGCAACAAGGGAAAAGTAATTTAAAAAGTTTAACGGAAAAAGTGCCGCCGAATTCGTTAATCCGAAAAGAACGAGTTTTAGCACCGCAAATATTGAGAACTGCGCTCAATTTCTCTTTGATTTCATGTCGATTTCACGCGCAAAGCAAAGAGATTTAAATACGTCGATCAAGCTTTTTAATGGATTCCTTTTCGGCAATTTTAGCTCAAAATTTTAATTGTTTGTTTGTTCAGAACGGAGCGGAAATAATTTCAAAAAGTGACCGGTATTACACAAAAAGAAGGCTGAAAAGCCTATAAAGAATTAAGGGTGGATTTTAATAACATAGGAAACACTTCTGTTCAATGAATAATGAATATTTACTGAGACAAAAAAATAAGTATAATCTCTAAACTTAAAATACAGAAAATTTTAAAGATCTTGGGTCGGTAAAGGCGAATTTCGCCGACAAAACAGTGCCGCTGATTTATATTAATTTATCTTGATAAATTTTAAGTATAAAAAGCGGTTAATGACGAATTAACACACGTTCCCGTTCTCTGATTTGACCATGTTTTTATGCACATAAGTACAAATGATAGTTCTTGAACGGATAATCTCTTAACGGAAAAAAAAGTACGCCTCTGCGCACTATTCATTAAGGGCGAAGAAAGAACGTTTCTTGGTTCTTATTTATTTTAGCTTTTTCACTAACAAAAAAGTTTTCCGACAATTTTTTTTGCAGGCAAAGTGGGGTTTAATTAATTGCTTCGAAGCCTACTTCACGAGTATGCTGTTTTTGATATATGAAAAAGCAGCTGTCATTTTGTCTGATTTAAATTAGTGATATAAACGCACAAACAAATGTTGCATATTGAAACTGTATGTGGCAAAATGTCGGTAGAATTCTTCAATTTCAGCTTAGCAGTCTAAAATATCTGTGGGTCAAAATGGGTGTCACGGCTAATTAATTGAACACTATCAGAAACCCATATATAGTTTTCCCACGAACCACACCCATTGGTAAATTCAAGAAAGAAAGCGAAAAATCTGCTTTCTAGTTCTGAAAATGAAAAGCGTGGAATGCTAAAAGCATTTTACCTTTTCATAAACTGAATATTTCATCGCATCGACAGTTTATTTAAATTTAGCTCTACGTGAATCAAGGGCATATTTTTAACGACAGATTTTATATAAACAGTCCATTGCTTAAATTTACAAAATAACCAGTTATTGCCATTTCCATCCCACGCTATTATCTATTTTGCGTTTAAAAGGGCGAAGAGACGCGTTTCATCGTACCAATTTTTTTTCGGAATCACCAAATTCAAGAGTTCATGTTTCCCATATCTTTTGGGTGTCTTTTCAAGAGGCGTTCATGTGAACGAACATATACGCAATTTGATCTCTTCTGAATCTTTTGCTGAATATTGAAATGGCAGAGACTTTTAGGAAATGCAATTTATTTTCCAAATTTTAATACCAGCCGTTTTTTGCATGGCTTTCCCAAAACGCCTGAGGTGGATCTTTAAAAAACTAATGGATTTAATTCTCGCATATTAAGAAATCCGGTGCTGACATCTCTGATCAGTCATTATTTTTTATCCCAGAGTGACGCGCGACCAAGAGCGTTTTATCTGCATGGTCGCGTTCCGAAATAAACATTTGTACACAAAATGTTCAGAAATTCAAACTTATCGGATATGGAGCCATTAGAAAACTAGGAATATCCTATTATCGTGTTTGTAGCAAATCGTGCCAGATATTACATGATTTTAAAATGTGCCTGAAAGATGTCTGATTTAGAGACCATTATTCATATCCCAGTCGAACGCGTTCAAAGGTTTATATATATTTGTATAGCTTATAGATATTCCACGGCATAAAAATGAATAAAATAAGTAAGACTGATACTACGTTGAACTTAACGCAACAACGACTTAATGATAAAGCCTAAATTGAATGCAACCGTTGGCAGCTGTTTCGACCAAGTTGGGTCTCGTCAGCGCGAAATAGAACAACCAGCGCGAACGTCAATTGTCTCTAAACTGTATTGCATGTGGTGTTGACCTCAGCGGAGCTAAAAAACGGCCCGTTGGTGCCTATAAGTAAACTGGAAATCATAGGCCTATAGGGAACGTTTAAAAAGGACCGAAATAAACTATTAAATATGCGCTTCGATTGGAAATGTATTTTTATATTCATCGTCCATTTTTTTTTTACCATCCGCATGGTCCTATACAATTTCTAGTTATGCGCGCTTGTGTTCTTCTCGATTCAGAAGGCAGAATATTCTCGGAAGAATATTCATTGAATTTCCTTAAAAAAAAAACCGTAATCCGGCGCCTTAGGGGCGATAAACTGTTAACTAAATGAGATAAATAACAGATGAAAACAGACGGCCGCAATTATTAAATTCACCTCCATTTTAGCAGCATAAACCGCGATGGAACTAAACAAAAGCCGATTTAACTGTCTTGCATCCCGACAATAATCTCAGCCATCTACTCTTTTTTTTTTGTCTTCGCCCATAATTGACCTCGAGATTTTGATTCTTAAATGTTATAAAAGTTGCTGAAAATTAAAGGTCAGAAAAAACATGCAAAATTAACCGGAAACGTTTTTCTCGTGATTTTTTTTTTTTCAAAGAAGCTACTGGAACAGTTAAAAATATTATCTGATTACGCAGGAATTTCTCCTACAGAAGGGCAGGAAATCGAGCTCGATTATATTTATAGTTAACTATTTATTGGAGCGGTCTGCGATGCAGGATATAAATGAAAAGGCAGCTAAAAAAAGTTCCAGAAAAAATCTAAAAAAGATCGAAATTGAAAAATGGAAACACTACATACATGTACATGAAACTTTTGAATGCCAAAAAAAAAACACGAAAACGTTTCAATTATTTCTTATTTTTAGCCCGGCTGCGAAACCAAAAAGAAACGCCTAAACTGAAGGCTTGCGCATATTTTTGTCTGCAATGGATTTTAATGTACCGGACAGATCCCTGGCACGTGAAAACGGGAGTGTTACAATGTGACAAAAAGTCCTTTTTCATCGGCTTTTCAATTCCACTTTTCCAGTCACGCAATCTTTGTTTTCCTTGCATGGAGAATCGGATTAAAGACATTGGTCAAATTCCGAACATATTAACAAGGTTTTATACCCTAATCTTCTGAAGAAACCGTCAGAATTGCCTAGAGTGATCTTTAATAAAGACAACTGCTAAATGTGTAGGGTCAGAGTGCAAGGAATAAACGAGGCTTTACTGTGGGGATGACAGAGGCGTCCCACTGGCGTCCATATTCACTTTTTATTGCCACTTCGCTGTGATCCGCTTTGACGCAGAACGTGCCAAAGCGCGACAATGTAATCTTTAATACGTACTTTGCCGTTATGAATCAATTATTGTTTGGCCCACTCAAAATTAATAACCTTATAGTATTATAAAGTTCTATGACAAGGATAAGAAAAAAAATAGAAAATCACGTGCGAACATGACCTTTTTAACAAGAAACAATTTCAAACAAGTCAAATAAGCAAGACGACGATGTCAATTATATACATGTATACGTAACCTTTAAAATAGTTTCGTTTCAAGAGGGTAGTAAACACGTAAAGCTCCGTATATCATGATATCCTTGCTGGCTGTGCTTCCATCCGTAATGAAAGTGCGGAGAAATATCGTTTATTTCATACTTATTGAGATTTTCTATTGAAATTTGGCGTGTGAAAACCCCGTTCGGGGTTCGCAGCCAATCAGAATGGCGAAACGACTTTCTCACACGTGAAAAAAGCGTTTCGTCCAATCACAATTTATTAATTAATAAGCAATGAACTAAGAGTATAGGGTCAAGCTCTAATTGACTAATTAGAAAACGGTTAGTTATGTTATGGGTCGACTCTATAAATTACAGCTCTCAGCGGCTATCCCTCGTTGATGCAGTGAATATGGACATTACTTATAAAGCGAACGGATTCAAGGCATACGCTATTCAAGATCTTATCTTTTTCCTTCTATTACACTAAAGTGTCAAATGAGTTTTATATTATGGAATTTTAACTGAAAGCGAAAAGTCAGATTGAGATCATGGAAAAGAGTGCTGACTTCCGTCCTTCCAATCTCGTCCTTTGAGTCTATGGGCTTCTTTGTCAGTGGGCAACCACACAACCCGAAATAATCGCGCGATTTTGTTTATTTCAAAAGAAAACGTTACAGGAACAATCTCAGCGAAAAGTTTACACTTTGCAGCGAAGGTACTGGATGCAAGCCAGGAGACAGTATGTTGGTCCTTTTGGTTAATCACTTCCGAAAGCGTGATGTTATTTTTATCTTATTGCCGAGAATCAATGTACATCGAGACCATGATCACAACGTCCGCTCACTCTAAAAACTCAGCAGTCAGGATATCGGCTGGTCAAAAGAAATCTAAGCTCCTTACGACCAAGAACGCCCCGATTGGTTGAGACAGCAGTTCCGGCGATCCGAATTTCTACATTTATATTTTTTCTCGCTCTGATTTACGCGCCATCCGATTTGCCCGTGTGTAGCACGCTTACGTTACAGTACTCAGCTTGTTTTGCCGGTAATTTTGATGAGTTGTCTTCATGATATGCTATAAAAGGAATAGTGGACGTCGCAGTTATGGATGCACTTGGGAGGTTTAATTAATTTGCTATTAAGGCCTCAGTCTCTCAGTCTACCGCGTAGCAATCTCCCGCGTGCATTCATAACACGATGTACGCACGCTGCACGCTTACCATTTCTTAATTCCTGGCTGTTTAATCTTTTAAAGCAGAGTCGTGTCATCTCTACCGAAACAAGGACTGAGATACCAGTTCGTAGGATTTTCCAATTTCTGGACATTGCTGCCCGGCCCCCAGTAACACAATTCTTTTAAAATAGCTGGTACATACTAGAGTCGCGGCCAGGTCTAAAATATTGCAGCACGGCGGGTGAAGGAGTCTCCGAAAAAGTGACAAGAGCTCCCTGTCGTACCTTTTATGGAATAAAAATGTAGTTTTCAGTGAAGCCGCTTAGGGTCATCACTTTGAAAATATCGACATTGTTTGGCTGTTAATGCTGTTCCTGCTATAATTAAAACAAAGTACAGAGATTATAAATGACAGTACTTTCTTAACCTTTAAACTTCCAAGAGTACCAAAAATCAAAATTCAAGAAAAATCTTAATTTCCATTTCGTAAAATAAAATAATGAAAAACAAATGGTAGCATGCAAAGGTATTGCCGAAGAGGTTTCATTTGAATGGTCACACTATGGGATTTCGTCCACAGACTCAAAAGTTAAAATGTACGTTATTTAAAGATGTCTCCATAATTGACTTTAGGCATGAGTGAAAGGGTTAACCATTTAAGGCTGAATGCGTGCGACGCAACGATTTAATCGCCAAAAATGTCAACACTTCTTATAATAGGTAAAAAAGAATTGAAGCGGTAATTACAGAAGATGAAAGCCATTTTTAACAGCTAAAAAGCAAACTTTGTTTTACACTAGTAATGCCGTTTTCCCTGATCACCTAACGATCAAGCTATTGATAAACTGACAAAAACGAAAGCTATAAAATTTCGGAATTCCAAGTGTTTCCTACGTGTTTAAGTGCCACTAAGGAAGTTCCTACTTGTAATTCTAAAGCTAGCTAGGCAATATGTAATATAGGGAATTAAAAAAAAGACAATGGCATATTACAAAAGTTTAAATCAATTCATTCTTCAAACTTTCATTCTATTTCAAGCGACAGACTTATTACGATAGACTTACAATATCTAATCTGTCGGTGACCTTTGAAATTAAACGCAATTCAAATTATCGCAAACTCTAGAAAAACCTTTTAAAGATATGATATATATGATGACTATAACCCCAAATCCCTGGAATTATTTAAGCATTATCTAACCTATGGCGCCAATATCTCTACCGGTAAAAATACTTATCTGCGTTGGCCGAGAGAGGCCTTCAAAAGTAAAAATTCAAGTAAGTCGATTTCCAAAAGTAAAAATTCAAAAGCGAAAATTGATTTCTTAAGTGAAAAGTTCCAAGCCGAACTGACAAAGTAGAAAGTTGAAATAAAAATTCGATATTGCAAAGTAGAAAGTCGACACTGGCAAATTCGCGGTTTCGAAAACTCAGTGCTGACATCAGTTCCAATTTGACCGGAGACAGACTCGCACCCAGTCGCTTCTCTGTATTCACGCTGTGATTGATGGGGAGGGATTTAGTGAGTTCGCGGTGCATCAAGGGAAGGACGGAAGAAAAACGCGAAGCGTCGTCCCTTTTTCTCCCTCCTTCCCAAGCGCCTTTGCGCGCGTCAATTTTACTACCCATATTCCATTGCGAATAAAATAAATAAGTGGCGACTGGGTACGAGTCTGGACCGGAGAGACTCCAGCGGTTGAAATGTAAAAATTTCGCTACAGTAGTAAAAAACATTTAACCCCTCCCCCACCCCCCACCAAAAACACACACACACACACACACACACACACACACACACACACACACACACACACACACACACACACACACATCTAAAAGTGATGTATATCTCAAAACTGAATTTCTCTCTGGAATTAATTGAAAAATAGCTAGTTTAATTTTTCATGTTATTGGCAAAAATTTCATCAATAACTTCACTTCTGTAGTTTCAGTTTTAGTTCAATTTGGTATCTAGGATGTACTGTAATTTAATTGTTATTTCTTATATAACAGTTAGCATTAAAATTTCGGGCTTCGTAACACTTGACAGTAAAAATATCGCGTCTATTATGCCTGACAGTAAAGCTCATCTAGTTCTGTCATAACTGCCATCATTTTTCTATTTGTAATAATCCCTAAAAATAATTGTCTGTTTCCATAAAATTGTCAGTGGTAAATGCTTCTTCATCATTCAGAGCATTTCAAAAAAAAATATTACAGTAAATGTCAACTGTTGTATTCAGATATGGTGATTAAAATCAGAAAAAAAAATTATCCCCCTCCCTCTCCCTCATGGTAACAGACCGGTCACGCAAATAGAGCAACCTGCGCGTGACAAATCAGTTCGCCGCCAACCGCATCGATTCCGTGTTGCTTTCGTTCTTCATCCTCTGTGTCTTTGCTGTCTTCGTTGTTCTAATCTTCGACAAATTTGCCTTCGATGCCCTCAAAGACTATCTGCACGTCTAGAAAAAAAATCATCAAGGAAAGAAATTATCAATATATTGTGTTATAAAAGCATGTTGTTCGAAACTGCGTCACGTCACTCACTCGCTTCACAATCTACAATCTGACTCGACGCAAAAGGTGATATATGTATATGTATATAATTTATGTATATGTGTATCGGTCCTTGCTTCTATAGTATATTTCAAAAGGTAATAGTCTTCCACGCAAGGGGAGGGGGGAAGGGAAAGGAAGGGGAGGGGGAGGGGGAAGGACGAAGGGGTGGAGTGAAAATGTTAGGAACTAAAAACATTTCGATCCTCCAGGTCTAATGTTTTTTCAAGAAAACGGTGTGTGTAGTGTGTTGGGGAGGGGGGGGGGGGGGGGGTCACCACCCAGGGCTTCCCCTAGATCCGTCAATGGCAGAGCTGAATCTCACCTGTTCCAGCCATTGCTTTGGTACCCTCTGTGGGGACTTTATGTGGCCTCAAGCCCTCCATGTAGAGTGAGAAGTACTGGAGGCAAAACGCTTTCATAACCCAGAGCAATGCACTTTCCCTTCGCCACAGGATTTACTGCTGTCATCTGTGAAAAAGTAAGAAAACATACAGTCAACGACCTATTAAGTAGACACCTCGCTATAATAGAGAACCCGTTATTAATTACAGGGGTTGATCACCCGATGAACAGGATTTACTGAACACCCGCTTTTACGGACTTTCTTTGTTATTTATAAATGGGATAAATACGAAATCTGCTGCATTGGTAGGATCCATAAATCCGTTAAAATCTTTCTCTGAATCCGAAATCCGGGAAAAATTATTCACAACTGTTTAAGTCCCACTTTGTTCGAAAATGTGGCTGTTTCCCTTCAAATTGCGAGAGCATTTCAAGTTACAGAACTGGGCCCGGTTGTTCAAAAGGTGGATACCGCTATTCAGCGGATAAATCGCTTTCCAGCCGATGAACGTGTACAAAACCAATTGCGTTATCCACTGGATAGAGATTTATCCGCTGGATAGCGCTTTCCACTTTTTGTACAACCGGGGCCAGCATATTTTCGTTCCCTTCGTTTCAACAATCCGAACGAAGGCGAAAAATCATATTTATTTATTCCGATTTTTTTCGCTCGAAAATAGTAAAATCTTGGAAAATAACAAAAAGAAAGACAAAAAAGACACTAAACAATATAATTTGACTGAAAGATAAAGATTCATAACACCAGGGAGCGAAATATGCAATGTTTTTTTCTACGCATGCGCAGACGTAATTTCCGAATTTAAATCACTTCTACAACCAAAATAGCGTCAATGTGATCAAAATTAGTTGATATGCAACTATTTGATAGTGTTTTAGAGCTAAAGGCTTCAATTTAAAAAAAATCAAAATTTTCCGTCCCACAAGTGTCCGAAACACGAGAAAAAGCCTTATATAAGGGTTCCGATTACTACAGTACTATTGGAAGCGTAGGGTGCTATTACGAATGCCTCCATCGCATCGCCTTTGGGCTGATCTGGTGACACTCGTAACAGCTTTGGTTCGGTACCCTTCTAGGACGCCAATGCCAACCCAAAGTTTCCATATCTAGTCACTCCCGATGCCTCGCGCTCGGTCGAGGGACGCTTTCATAACCTCCATTGGAGTGTTTCGGTTTAAACGTATCCTCATTTCACTAACCTAAGTCTGTAGGATACTGACTTTGTCAGTGACTCGCTTCCAGTGGCACTGCAAGTTGCAGTGTGCCATCGTTTTGCCTTTTTTATACCGAGGAACGTTTATTATTTCCTCATTATGAGATGTTTTGAGTTTTTAGAAAAGGATTATCAAGCGGACGTACACAAGTTGTACACAAAATAGGTTTACGCGTAGGTTAACGTAAAATACGCAATAATATTTGTAATCTAGTAAATTGAAATTTGAAATTGTGGGATGAAGTACAATTTTGCTTGATTTGTGAATTTAAAAAATCGCCTATTGAAAATTATTTAATGTACTCTACTCTACTACTACTCAGCCGGCTGGAAGGCAGTCGGCCACGATCCTTCCCCACTGTTTCCTATCCTGCGCCATCCGTCTAATTTCCTCTGGTAATGGTGGGTGCTCGCTGTTTATGACCTTGGCAATATACTGGTGGAACATTGTTTTCGGCCTGCCAGATTTTCGCTTTCCATGCCGAGGTTGGTAGAAGGCATATTTGTTAATAGGCTCGTCAGTTGGTTTTCTCAAGATGTGACCCAGAAATTTCAGCTGACGGCGATGGATTTCTAGGATCAGAGGCTTCTGCTTGACCTGTTTTAGTATGTCTTCATTCCGGATGAAATCTAATCTCTTAACGCCAAGCATTATTCGGTAGCAGCTTGTTGCGAAGCTGTTCAATCTATCTTCGAGCCTCTGGGTCAGTGTTGTTTGGCAGGTTGTTTTGAACAGGTTAACTTTAAGCTCTATTGGAATGGACTTCTCTTGTACGGAGAATATATCATCCGATAAGCCTTCAAAGGCATTATAAAACTGCAAATTTCTGATGTTTGTAAAAAGTTGTATCTACACATATAAATGCGAATAAAAACTGCCCGATTTGTACCAGAGCGTTGTAATGATTTCTACTACTGCGGCGCATTAAGCTGGATTTTCACTGTCGCGTATTGTTTAAGTGCGTATAAAATAAGACAATGTATGAACAGCTTGGCCATGCATAAAAGTATAAAGTTGATCACAGTTCAAAAGTTCTTTTTACGTTTATGCAAGCTGTTCACACATCGTCTCTAATTTTATTTACGCACATAAAAATTACACGACAGCTAGTGGAAATCCAACATTAGAGAGATTAAGCACCGCGTTCTAGTTACGACAAACGGCAAAAGTCAGCTTGCAGTTGATTATCTTTAGTTTTCCTCGAAACGTTAAATTAATCCACCAGAAAAATTCATGTTCACGACAAACGCGAAACTATACTCACTTTCACGTACAAACGCCAAACAGTAGGCGGCAAAAGTTTGATTTTTGTTGTTCGCGGTACAAACAAACGTTATTCAGTGTTGATAACGCTATCTCTCGGGCAGTAAAATAATTATCATCACACTAATAAATTAGCATACTTGTATAAACTAAACGACACAACCAAAACACGACATTCAATAAGCCAGCGTATTTTTTCTTTCCCAACGTTTGACACAGCTTCGACTGCAATCGTCGATATTTTAAGGTGTTAAATATTTCTGGCGAATTATATTGGACACTGTAAAAACGAGAAAGCGATTCGAACCGTTTTGAGAAACAGGTGAAACACAAAGCAACTAGAGCTAATTTAGTGGAATTACCATAAAAAACACAGTTAGGACCAGCTACCTAATATCGAAACATGTTGCGTAGAATTTTCGCGTTTATACAATGGTCTTCGATTGCTACTGATGAAAAGGAATTTCGAATAAGCGGTTAAAGGACAAATTGTCAGGGCAATCAGCCCAGTAAGGCGGACATCTTTGTAAGGCGGACATGGTTGGGTGGTTCCGACCGAATTTCACTTCTTTGTCTTTGTTCTTTGATCTATTGCGTGGACGAAAAAGCTGTACAATACCCCAGGGTAAAGTAAAAAAGAAAAGAAGGAAAATTCTTCCAATCTTGACTAATCCAAAGTTATTTGAAGGCAAACTAAGTCAACGGAGTTTTCTTCTAGTGACCGATTAGAACAAGCCGGTTTACAACAATATTCTCCTCAGAAATGGAGCCAGAATTCGTCGAGGTTGAAAATATGAGGATTTTTTCCTCCCCAAAACACGAAATTGCAGGCAGGGGTCATTTTCACTTTCCTAGTTTCTTTTAAAATGCCAAATTTACCACCATCGTTGGATATTTATCATGTATATTCCGTTATTAATGACAGGGGTTGATCACCCGATGAATAGGATTTACTGAAAATAACACCCCCTTTTACGGACTTTCTCACGGTTATGTATCGTTCAATTCCCTGGGCCAAAAAATGGGATAAATTAGGCTTTGAGAGATAGTGCTAGCATAATTTTAAGCATAATTTAGCAAAACGAGCATTATTTTAAACTTTTATTTCAGTTTAGCACTGCTAGCATAATCCGAGCTTTTATGCGTCGAAAAATATGAGGATTTTTTTTCTCACAAAAACACGAAATCGCAGGCAGGGGTCATTTTCACTTTCCTAGTTTCCTTCAAAATGCCAAATTTACCACCATCGTTGGATATCCGTCATGTATACCCCGTTATTAATGACAGGGGTTGATCACCCGATGAATAGGATTTACTGAAAATAACACCCCCTTTTACGGACTTCCTCAGATGGGATGCTCGCATCCCTCTTGGCAGTAAAGGGCACCTACAAAACGACTTTAGGGTCGTGTAGGGGTCCGACGGCTATGCCATGCTGATGAGTCCTAACAAGGACGAAACAGCTGTCCATGGCTGCCACTGCCAGGGTGATATGGCTGTGCGCATGCGTAAGGTACTGGACAGATCGCGGGGTTGGTGTTTGAGTGTGTCACTTGCTTTTTTCGTGTTTTTCTTAGTTATGTATCGTTCAATTCCCTGGGCCAAAAGATGGGATAAATACGAAATCTGCTGCATTGGTGGGACCCATAAATCCGTTAAAATCTTTCTCTGAATCCGATATTCGGGAAAAAGTATTCACAAAATCCGTCCATCTGTAGATCTATTCACCCCCCTCAAGGGGAAAAACTGTTTAGTCCCGCTTCGTTCGAAAATTTTGCCTGTTTCCCTTCAAATTCCGAGAGCATTTCAGGTTAAAGAACTGCATATTTTCGTTCCCTTCTTTCAACAATCCGAACGAAGGCGAAAAATCATATTTATTTATTCCGAGTTTTTTCGCTCGAAAATAGTAAAATCTTGTAAAATAACAAAAAGAAAGACAAAAAAAAGACACTAAACAATATAATTTGACTGAAAGATAAAGATTAATAACACCAGGGAGCGAAATATGCAATGTTTTTTCTACGCATGCGCAGACGTAATTTCCGAATTTAAATCACTTCTACAACCAAAATAGCGTTGATGTGATCAAAATTAGTTGATATGCAACTATTTGATAGTGTTTTAGAGCTAAAGGCTTCAATTTAAAGAAAAATCAAAATTTTTCGTCCCACAAGTGCTCGAAACACGACAAAAAACCTTATATAAGGGTTCCGATTACTACAGTACTATTGAAGCGTAGGGTGCTATTACGAATGCCTCCATCGCATCGCCTTTGGGCTGATCTGGTGACACTCGTAACAGCTTTGGTTCGGTACCCTTCTAGGACGCCAATGCCAACCCAAAGTTTCCATATCTAGTCACTCCCGATGCCTCGCGCTCGGTCGAGGGACGCTTTCATAACCTCCATTGGAGTGTTTCGGTTTAAACGTATCCTCATTTCACTAACCTAAGTCTGTAGGATACTGACTTTGTCAGTGACTCGCTTCCAGTGGCACTGCAAGTTGCAGTGTGCCATCGTTTTGCCTTCTTTTATACCGAGGAACGTTTATTATTTCCTCATTATGAGATGTTTTGAGTTTTTAGAAAAGGATTATCAAGCGTACGTACACAAGTTGTACACAAAATAGGTTTACGCGTAGGTTAACGTAAAATACGTAATAATATTTGTAATCTAGTAAATTGAAATTTGAAATTGTGGGATGAAGTACAATTTTGCTTGATTTGTGAATTTAAAAAATCGCCTATTGAAAATTATTTAATGTACGGAGAATATATCATCCGATAAGCCTTCAAAGGCATTATAAAACTGCAAATTTCTGATGTTTGTAAAAAGTTGTATCTACGCATATAAATGCGAATAAAAACTGCCCGATTTGTACCAGAGCGTTGTAATGATTTCTACTACTGCGGCGCATTAAGCTGGATTTTCACTGTCGCGTATTTTTTAAGTGCGTAAATAAGACAATGTATGAACAGCTTGGCCATGCATAAAAGTATAAAGTTGATCACAGTTCAAAAGTTCTTTTTATGTTTATGCAAGCTGTTCACACATCGTCTCTAATTTTATTTACGCACATAAAAATTACACGACAGCTAGTGGAAATCCAACATTAGAGAGATTAAGCACCGCGTTCTAGTTACGACAAACGGCAAAAGTCAGCTTGCAGTTGATTATCTTTAGTTTTCCTCGAAACGTTAAATTAATCCACCAGAAAAATTCATGTTCACGACAAACGCGAAACTATACTCACTTTCACGTACAGACGCCAAACAGTAGGCGGCAAAAGTTTGATTTTTGCTGTTCGCGGTACAAACAAACGTTATTCAGTGTTGATAACGCTTTGTCTCGGGCAGTAATTATCATCACACTAACTAATTAGCATACTTGTATAAACTAAACGACACAACCAAAACACGACATTCAATAAGCGGCCCTTTCTCGATATATCAACAACAATGGCTTAGCAGTCTATGAATATTCCATAAAACGATTCAACACAAAAGAAAAAATTAACGTAACAATGGATAAAAAGAACGAGGTATTGTTGTATTTCATTGCGTTGTTGATATATCGAGAAGCTACCCAATAAGCCAGCGTATTTTTTCTTTCCCAACGTTTGACACAGCTTCGACTGCAATCGTCGATATTTTAAGGTGTTAAATATTTCTGGCGAATTATATTGGACACTGTAAAAACGAGAAAGCGATTCGAACCGTTTTGAGAAACAGGTGAAACACAAAGCAACTAGAGCTAATTTAGTGGAATTACCATAAAAAACACAGTTAGGACCAGCTACCTAATATCGAAACATGTTGCGTAGAATTTTCGCGTTTATACAATGGTCTTCGATTGCTACTGATGAAAAGGAATTTCGAATAAGCGGTTAAAGGACAAATTGTCAGGGCAATCAGCCCAGTAAGGCGGACATCTTTGTAAGGCGGACATGGTTGGGTGGTTCCGACCGAATTTCACTTCTTTGTCTTTGTTCTTTGATCTATTGCGTGGACGAAAAAGCTGTACAATACCCCAGGGTAAAGTAAAAAAGAAAAGAAGGAAAATTCTTCCAATCTTGACTAATCCAAAGTTATTTGAAGGCAAACTAAGTCAACGCAGTTTTCTTCTAGTGACCGATTAGAACAAGTTTACAACAATATTCTCTTCAGAAATGGAGCCAGAATTCGTCGAGGTTGAAAATATGAGGATTTTTTTCTGCAAAAAACACAAAATTGCAGGCAGGGGTCATTTTCTCTTTCCTAGTTTCCTGTAAAATGCCAAATTTACCACCATCGTTGGATATTCATCATGTATACCCCGTTATTAATGACAGGGGTTGATCACCTGACGAAAAGGATTTACTGAAAATAACACTCCCTTTTACAGACTTTCTCACGGTTATGTATCGTTTAATTCCCTGGGCCAAAAAATGGGATAAATTAGGCTTTGGTAGATTGTGCTAGCATAATTTTAAGCATAATTTAGCAAAACGAGCATTATTTTAAACTTTTATTTCAGTTTAGCACTGCTAGCATAATCCGAGCTTTTATGCGTCGAAAAATATGAGGATTTTTTTTTCTCTCAAAAACACGAAATTGCAGGCAGGGGTCATTTTCACTTTCCTAGTTTCCTTCAAAATGCCAAATTTACCACCATCGTTGGATATCCGTCATGTATACCCCGTTATTAATGACAGGAGTTGATCACTCGATGAATAGGATTTACTGAAAATAACACCCCCTTTTACAGACTTTCTCAGATGGGATGCTTGCATCCGCCTTGGCAGTAATGGGCACCTACAAAACGACTTTCGGGTCGTGTAGGGGTCCGACGGCTATGCCATGCTGATGAGTCCTAACAAGGACGAAACAGCTGTCCATGGCTGCCACTGCCAGGGTGATATGGCTGTGCGCATGCGTAAGGTACTGGACAGATCGCGGGGTTGGTGGTTGCGTGTGTCACTTGCTTTTTTCGTGTTTTTCTCAGTTATGTATCGTTCAATTCCCTGGGTCAAAAGATGGGATAAATACGAAATCTGCTGCATTGGTGGGACCCATAAATCCATTAAAATCTTTCTCTGAATCCGATATCCGGGAAAAAGTATTCACAAAAACCGTCCATCTGTAGATCTATTCATCCCCCTCAAGGAGAAAAACTGTTTAGTCCCGCTTCGTTCGAAAATTTTGCCTGTTTCCCTTCAAATTCCGAGAGCATTTCAGGTTAAAGAACTGCATATTTTCGTTCCCTTCGTTTCTACAATCCGAACGAAGGCGAAAAATCATATTTATTTATTCCGATTTTTTTCGCTCGAAAATAGTAAAATCTTGGAAAATAACAAAAAGAAAGACAGAAGAAGACACTAAACAATATAATTTGACTGAAAGATAAAGATTCATAACACCAGGGAGCGAAATATGCAATGTTTTTTCTACGCATGCGCAGACGTAATTTCCGAATTTAAATCACTTCTACAACCAAAATAGTGTCGATGTGATCAAAATTAGTTGATATGCAACTATTTGATAGTGTTTTAGAGCTAAAGGCTTCAAAAAAAAAAATTAAATTTTGTGTCCCACAAGTGTCAGAAACACGACAAAAAGCCTTATATAAGGGTTCCGATTACTACAGTACTATTGGAAGCGTAGGGTGCTATTACGAATGCCTCCATCGCATCGCTTTTGGGCTGATCTGGTGACACTCGTAACAGCTTTGGTTCGGTACCCTTCTAGGACGCCAATGCCAACCCAAAGTTTCCATATCTAGTCACTCCCGATGCCTCGCGCTCGGTCGAGGGACGCTTTCATAACCTCCATTGGAGTGTTTCGGTTTAAACGTATCCTCGTTTCACCAACCTAAGTCTGTAGGATACTGACTTTGTCAGTGACTCGCTTCCAGTGGCACTGCAAGTTGCAGTGTGCCATTGTTTTGATATTTTTTTTTTGTACCGGAAAACGTTTTCTCTTCATAAATGGAGCCAGAATTCGTTGAGGTTGAAAACATGAGCATTTGTTTTCTTCCAAACACACGAAATTACAGGCAGGGGTCATTTTCACTTTCCTAGTTTCCTTCAAAATGCCATAATTTACCAACATCGTTGGATGTTCGTTATGTAGACCTACGTATATCGAGAGCTTTATGAGCATATTCGGGCAGTGTATCAATGTGTTGAACTATAAAACGCGATATACGCACGCTGCACGCTTACCATTTCTTAATTCCTGGCTGTTTAATCTTTTAAAGTAGAGTCGCTTCATCGTCCCTACCGAAACAAGGGCTCAGATGTCAGTTCGTAGGATTTCCAGACATTTCAATTCTCCTAAAATAGGGCACATACTTGAGTCGCGGCATAACTCAAATTTAGAATATTGCAGCACGGCAGGTGAAGTGGACTCCAAAAAAGTAATCGCCAAAAATGTCAAAACGTCTTCTAATGGGTAAAACAGAATTGAAGTGGCGACGTCAACAAAACAATACGTTTGCTACCGGGAATTATAGGAGATGAAAGCCATTTGGGGGTTGGTGGGTTGGGGGGGGGGGGGGGGGGGGGGGGGGTTCGAGCCCAGATCGAACGCACTTTACTAATCCATGATTATTACTAGTTTAATTCATTCTTCAAAATTTCACTCTATTTCAAGCGACAGACTTATTACGAAATAACTTCTGTAAAAATGCAAGGACCACTTGAACAAACAGTAGCAAAATAAAGCTGGATCTTTGTGCAGATCAGGATCAGCAATGAACTAAATAAAAATAACTTTAACATGCAAGGATGATCAGACAGCAACTTCGTTCAATTTCTTTTAATACGATTTGCCCGATATTTCGGTTAGACAAAACTAACCTTCATCAGGGGCTAGGAAAGCTAAGTGAAGATGGGAAACAAACGGTTACAATATTTAAAATGGGCTAAGATAAAATACTGACACACGATAGGCTAATAAACAAGTAACGTTTGAAAACTAGAAACGGCTAGTAATGATAATAACAATAAATATGTGGAAGATTAAATTTCGTCGCGTCTGTTCATTCCATTAGGTTCAAGTGTATTGGCTATAGTGATTAAATATGATTCTCTCGCTTTACGGATCTTGCATGTTAAAGTTTTTTTAGACTTATTACGATAGACTTACAATATCTAATCAGTCGGTGACCTTTGAAATTAAACGCAATTCAAATTTATCACAAACTCTAGAAAAACCTTTTAAAGATATGATATCTATAATGACTATAACCTCAAATCCCTGGAATTATTATTATCTAACCTATGGCGCTAATATCTCTACCGGTTACTTATCTGCGTTGGCCGAGAGAGGCCTTCAAAATTGAAAATTAAAAAAAAAAATCGATTTCCAAAAGTAAAAATTCAAAGGCGAAAATTGAATTCTTAAGCGAAAAGTTCAAAGCCGAACTGACAAAGTAGAACTTTGAAATAAAAATTCGATATTGTATGCAAAGTAGAAAGTCGACACTGGCGAATTCGCGGTTTCGAAAACTCAGTGCTGGCATCAGTGCTCAATTCTCAATTCAGTTCCAATTTGACCGGAGACAGACACATTTCGAAAACTCAGTGCTCAATTCTCAATTTCCATCTTGACCGGAGAGACTGGCGGTTGAAAAGTAAACATTTCGCTACACTAGTAAAAAACATTTAATCCCTCCCCCACCCCCGCACACACACACCCCTGCCAAAAAAAAAAATCAAAATAGCTACAATTTTCGCGATTACTTTTACTCTAAAAGTGTGATGTATATCTAAAAACGTTTCCGAGTCTGTGAAATTCTCTCTGGAATTAATTGAAAAATAGCGAAGTTTTTTTCATGCTATTGGGAAAAATTTCATCAATAATTTCACTTGTGTAGTTTTAGTTTTAGTTCTATTTAGTATCTAGGATGCATTGTCATGTAATTGTTATTTCTTATATAACAGTTAGCATTAAAATTTCGGGCTTCGTAACACTTGACAGTAAAAATATCGCGCCCATAAGACCTGACAGTAAAGCTCATTTAGGCCTCTCATAACTGCCATCATTTTTCTATTTGTAATAATCCCTCAAAATAATTGTCTGTTTCCATGAAATTGTCAGTGGTTAATGCTTCTTCATCATTCAAAGCAAGTATAAAAAATATTACAATCAATTTTAACTGTTGTATTCAAATATCATCGCTGAAATAGAAAAATTAAATCATTTTCGAAGGAAATCGGTAAAAGAATACTTTGAAATACCAATGATTAATGTCATAAAGATAACATTTCTCAACATGCTTTTAGCCAGCAGGGTGTCCAGGCGTCCTGTGGACGCCCACTTTTTGAAGAAATTCATGAAAATTGCACCTAATCCTTTAAACATTTATGATGGAAAATATCTTCTGGACGGCCACTTTTCAATTTCTGGCTAAAAGCCTGTTTCTCAATATTCCTTTGGTTAATTCAAAACAGTATGTTGCTATTCTGTTATTCAATCTCAGTGGATGTCTATGCCATAAATCAACATAAATAAATAAATATAAATAGAAAGAAAGAAAGAAAGAAAGAAAGAAAGAAAGAAAGAAAGAAAGAAAGAAAGAAAGAAAGAAAATATAAATAGACAAATAAATAAACATTTTTAAATAAATAACAAAACAAAATAAATACAATATAACGTTATGGAAACTTAGTTCTTCCTCATAATAATTCTGAAAACGATTTATCGAGACGCTTCGCGCTAGAATTCTCCCTTCCTCTTCCTCTTGGTAACAGGCCGGTCACGCAAATAGGGCAACCTGCGTGACAAATCAGTTCACTGCCGCATCCATTCCGTGTTGCTTTCGATCTTCATCCTCTGTGTCTTTGCTGTCTTCGTTGTTCTCTTCTTCGACAAATTTGCCTTCGATGCCCTCAAAGACTATCTGCACGTCTAGAAAAAATCATCAAAAAAAGAAATTATCAATATATTGTGTTGCGTCACGTCACTCACTCGTCACACAACCAGCCTCACACAACCTACAATCTGACTCGACGCAAAAGGTGATATTCTCCCACGCAGGGGGAGGGGGAAGGGAAGGGGGATTGGGAACGGAAGGGGAAGGGGTAGGACGGAGGGGCGGAGTGAAAATGTTAGGAACTAAAAACATTTCGATCCTCCGGGTCTGATTTTTTTTCAAGAAAACGGTGTGTTTAGTGTGTTGGTGGGGGGTGGGGTGGGGAATCCTCCTACCCGGGCCTCCCCTAGATCCGCCAATGGCAGATCTGAATCTCACCTGTTCCAGCCATTGCCTTGGTACCCTCTGTGGGGAATTCATGCGGCTTCAAGTCTCCTCCATGTAGAGTGAGAAGTACTAGAGGCAAAACGCTTTCATAGCCCAGAGCAATGCACTGTCCCTTCGCCACGGGATACACTGCTGTCACCTGTAAAAGAGGAAGCAAAAATACAGTCAACGCCAGATTTGTATACACCTCGCTATAACGTGGACCCCGTTATTACTGACAGGGGTTGATCACCCGCTTTTACAGACTTTCTCAGTTGTGTATCGTTCAATTTCCTGGGCCCAAAAATGCGATAAATACGTAATCTGCTATATTGGTGGGATCCACAAAACTGTTAAATTTTTTCCGTGAATCGAAATCTGGGCAAAATTCTTCAGAAAAGAGGATTTCCTGAAAATAACACCCGATTTTACATACTTTCTCGATTATGTATCGCTCAGTTGCCTGGGCCTAATACGTTATCTGGCATTGCTCGGATACATAAATCCGTTAAAATCTTTCTCTGAATCCGAAATCCGAGCAAAATTACTCACAAAATCCGTCCATCTGTTGATCTATTCACTTCCCCAAGGAGAAAAACTGCTAAGTCCCGCTTCGATCGAAAATCTGCCTGTTTCCCTTCAAATTCCGAGAGCATTTCAGGTTAAAGAACTGCATATTTTCGTTCCCTTCGTTTCAACATTCAGAAGGCGAAAAATCGTATTTATTTATTCCGATTTTTTCCCCTTGAAAAAGGTAAAATCTTGTAAACTAACAAAAAGAAACACAAAAAAAGACACTAAACAATATAATTTGACTGAAAGATAAAGATTCATAACACCAGGGAGCGATTTATGCAATTTTTTATATACGCATGCGCAGACGTAATTTCCGAGTTTAAATCACTTCTACGACCAAAATGGCGTCGATATGATCAAAATTAGTTGAAATGCAACTATTTGATAGTGTTTTAAAGCGAAACGCTTCAATTTAAAGAAAAATCAAAATTTTTCGTCCCACAAGTGTCAGAAACACGACAAGAAGCATTATATAAGGGTTCCGATTACTACAGTACTATTGGAAGCGTAGGGTGCTATTACGAATACCTCCATCGCATCGCCTTTGGGCTGATCTGGTGATACTCGTAACAGCTTTGGTTCGGTACCCTTCTAGGACGCCAATGCCAACCCAAAGTTTCCATATCTAGTCACTCCCGATGCCTCGCGCTCGGTCGAGGGACGCTTTCATAACCTCCATTGGAGTGTTTCGGTTTAAACGTATCCTCGTTTCACTAACCTAAATCTGTAGGATACTGACTTTGTCAGTGACTCGCTTCCAGTGGCACTGCAAGTTGCAGTGTGCCATTGTTTTGATTTTTTTTTTTAAACCGGAGAACGTTTATTCTTTCCTCATTATGAGATGTTATGAGATTTTAGAAAAAGGATTATCGAGCATACGTACACAAACACAAAATAGGATTACGCGTACATAAACGTGAAATAGGTTTTAACATTTGTAATCTAGTAAATTGAAATTTGAAATTGTGGGCTAGACTAAAACTTTGCTTCATTCGTGACTTTAAAAAATGGCGTATTAAAAATAATTCAATGTGGGGAGAGTATATTATCCGATAAGCCTTCAATGGCATTATAAAATTGCAAATTTCCGATGTTTATAAAAAGTTGTATCTCCGCATATAAATGCGAAAAAGAAAAACTGCCCGATTTGTACCGGAGCGTTGTAATGATTCCTACTGGCGTATTAAGCTGGATTTTCACTGTCGCGTAATTTTTACGTGCGTAAATAAAATTAGAGACAATGTATGAACAGCTTGGCATGCGTAAAAGTAAAACGTTGATCACGGTTCAACTTTTTACGTTAATCATGGTTCGTACAACTTCAGACAAATAAAATTCAAGGACTTTTCAAGGACAAAAAATCTTTTTCAAGGACTACGTTTTATTTACGAAATCGGAACATCTTTGTCTCCTGGTGCATGAAATTGAGGCAAAGATTACAATTTTGCTTCATGTACGCATTCACGTATTATGCCGACATTTTCGCTAGTTATTTTCGGATTTTAAAAGTCGCTGGTGGCCAATTTTTTCGGAGCAAAATCATTTAATTTATCAGAAAAGTGATAGGGCGTACACAAAGTCCTAAATTTCAAGGACTTTGCAATACCTAATAAAGAAATCAAGTACTTTTCAAGGACCTTAACCAAATTAAGGACTTTTCAAGACGACTGCTAAAATTCAAGACCTTTTCAAGATTGTACGAACCATGGTTAATGCAAGCCATTCACACATCGTTTTTTACACACGTAAAACGCACGTAAAAATTACACGACAGTGAAAATCCAGCATTAGAGAGATTAAGAACCGCGTTCTACAACAAACGGCAAACGTCAGCTTGCAGTTGATTATCTTTACTTTTCCTCGAAACGTTAAATAAATCCACCAGAAAAATTCATGTTCACGACAAACGCGAAACTACTCACCATTAAGGCGCTGTTACACTAGGCAATATTTCGTGCAACTTGTCTCGCAACAACTAAAAACTGTGCGTTGCGATGCTGCGAGACATGTTGCCTGGAGGGTGTTACACTGGGCAATGTTTCTTGCAATTTGTCTCGCTCGACGGTGAAAGGTCACAAAACGTTGCGACACAAGTTGCAGGAAACATGTTACACTACGCAACGCTTGAAAAATTCGTTGCGGCGTGGCGAGAATCGTTGCGAAAAGTAGAACCGACTTCTACTTCTCGCAACGATTGCGGCAACAAAAAAATCGCGAGAAATGTTTGTTGCGGGGTATGTTACACTGGGAAATTTTTCATGCAACTTGTGTCGCAACAAAATTGCGAGACAAGTTGCACGAAACATTGCCTAGTGTAACAGCGCCTTTACGTAGAAACGCCAAACGGTATTTTGATTTTTGCCGTTCGCGGGACAAACAAACGTGATGCTTAATCTCTCTATTATTCAGCGTTGATTATGCTATGTTTCGGGCAGTAAAATAATTATCATCACACTAATAAATTAGCATACTTGTGTAATCTAAACGACACAACCAAGACACGACATTCAATAAGCCAGCGTGTTTTTCTTTCCCAACGTTTGACACAGCTTCGACTGCAATCGTCGATATTTTCAGGCGTTAAATATTTCTGGTGAATTATTTTGGACACTGTAAAAACGAGAAAGCGATTCGAACCGTTTTGAGAAACAGGTGAAACACAAAGCAACTCGAGCTAATTTAGTGGAATTACCATAAAAACCACAAGTTAGCACCAGCTACCTTAGATCGAAACATGTTGTGTGAGAAATTTCGCGTTATAATCGTATTCGATTGCTACTGAGGAAAAGTAATTCCGAATAAGCGGTTAAAGGACAAATTGTCACGGCAATCGACAACAGCGGACACTCCAGTAAGGCGGACATCTTTCTAATGCGTACATGGTTGGCTGGTTCAGACCGAATTTCACTTCTTTGTCTGTAATTAAGACGGACTCTCTTTAAGGCGGACAGCGGACACTTTTATTGAAAATTTCTGTTTTAAAATACCTCTCAAGGCGGACACTAAAACTACATATTTGTACCAATTTGACCAACCGCAAAATTAATGATCACAAACTGATTATTTTTTGGATTTTTATCATTCAAGAACGGGCGTCTTTATTTGCAAAATGCCTTTGGAACGGGACAAAACACTTCAAACACTTTGCATGACTGTCTCACAAACTTCAAGTTCAGTTCAGTCTCTATAAAGCGGAAAACCTCTCGTCGCATGGGTGTCCGCCTCAGAGTGACTTCACTGTAATTATAATTGCAGATTTTTGGTGACACGCAAGCGATTCTTGGCGACCGAATTTCACGCAACACACTCAAAAGTTGGGATGCCTGTAAGAACGCCTGTTCGTTACTTCTACGGAGAACTGGAAACCAGGAACCCTGTGCGCACCAATGCGGTGTTTCATACCTTATCTGCCGTGAAAGTGGCTTTTTGTACGCCCGCCTTCATATCCCACATGATCAGCGTCTTCTCCTCATAGGATACAACCAAGTCGCCTTTGGAAGCGATCACATCAATTCGCAGATTACTGAAATGACTGCTGGGAAGAATATGAATAGGGGTACCTAAAAGGGCCAAGAAAACAAGAAGAAACGTCAAGTAATATACTTCGGGTTGTATCGGCGACAGGTATATGATAAATCGGAGGAAAAAATTGGCGGAATAACAAGCACCTTAAGAAAGATATAATGTTCATCGTGGCACAAGCGTGGGACTGGAAATAATCTGAGTCCCCGAAAGGAATCGAAACTATAACCTTCCGAATACCGGTCGGACGCTCTAACCACCGAGCTACGAGAGATCTCGCGGCGAACTAGGTTCATATACTTGGTTCATGTATGACATGCGTCCTGCGTACTGCTAGGATCAGCACCCGGGGGGGGGGGGGGGGGAGGGGGGTACTTGACCAATATTTGGGTATAGGGGTGCCGCTGAGGGTCTGAAACCTTGATCCTGTTTAGGACAAAAATAAACAAAAATACCTACCCTGTGTAGGACAACACCCTCTATTTTAGGACCCTATCTAGGACACAGCTGGTGCGTGGTTATTGATCTGATCTTTAAAAAAAATGGTAGACGGATCCTTTGAAAAGAAAATGACTTCGCTTTCGCATGAATATACTAATCACGACAAGGGAGTCACCACAAGCGCTAAGTTAACTGGAACCATACCCTGTTTAAGACAGATTCAGACCCTGTTTGGGACAGACTCACGCTAAATTATATACCCTGTTCAGGACAAAATTGCCAAAAACCATACCCTGTCCAGCGGCACGTCCCCGTATAGGTCATATATGATCTTCGTGACGCTAAACAAAGACTGGCATTACCTAAGCCGAGAACTGACTACCTTAAGCGAAGCTTTATCTATAGTGGAGCTTTCCTGTGGAATAACCTTCCAGAGGAACTAAGAACAACTCAATCACTGAGCCTTTTTAAAAAAGGTATCAGTGAATGGTTTTCCCTATCGGACTCTCACACGGCAAATATGTAAAACAGTGAATTGCTTTTTTATATTGTAAATACTGATATTTTTAACCGTGTATAAATAAAGATTTTAATTGATTTGATTGATTGATTGATTGATTGATATAAGGGAGTACCCCCCTCCCCTCCCCGTCGAATGCGTCATGTGTGGTGATAAATAAAGATAGTAGATGTTTAGCTCGGTAATGAAATGAGAAAGTGGTTAGAGCATCCGACCGGAGTGCGGAAGGTTACAGCGGGGGCGGATCCAGGAATGTCTGAAAGGGGGGAGGGGTCCGGGTGCTTGTGCCCCGAAAAAGTCGAAAAGCGTTTGTTAAGTCAAAAACTTGACAATCAGTCAATTGGTGGAAGTGAAACAACTACGTATAAAACAATTTTATTCTATTATTTTTATGAACCACATGGAAGACACAGGTCTGATGGGGGGGGGGGGGGTGGGTGTGGTGTCCGGACCCCCCTCCCCCATGTCGGGGACTCAGATTTTTTCTTTGCAGCACGCTGGCGGCGGGGGGGGGGGGGGGGGGTGTGGTGTGGTGATACCCATTTATAATAAAACAAAACAACGCATGGTCCAGCAAGCGTCCTTATGTACCAATCAAGTCCAGCAGTGCCCATGTCTCCCGGGCAATAGCAAAATGCCGAGCAAATGCCCTTTGGTGGGGACAAAAACGCTGTGCAAATGCCCGGGGTATAGTAAAAAAAAAAAAGAACGAAAATTCTTCTAATCTTGACTCATCCAAAAGTTATTTGAAGGCAAACTAAGTCCACAGAGTTTTTCTCTAGTAAAGGTAAAAACGGCAAGGAGAAGAGATTGAAACAGAAGTGAAATAAAAAACAAACAGTTGAATATGTTTGTCCGATATTTCGGTTTGCAAAACAAACCTTCTACGGGGGCTAGAAAACAAAAATGAATACAGAAGTTCGCAACAAATTTCTCTTCAGAAATGGAGCCAGAATTTGTTGAGATGGAAAAGACGAGGATATCAAATGCCCCGGTGTACACTGAAGGTAGGCTAATGCTCGACCCCTGGGATTCGAAGGTGAGCAAATGCCGACTAATACCCGGGGGGGGGGGAAGGGATGTATTAGTGTCATACCTTGTTCAATGTTCCAGCAGACAATGTTCAAGTCCTTATGAGCTGTCACCACCCTACTGTTGTCCATCACAGTCAGAGAAATGGTGTCTGTATCATGCGTGTATCGCAAGTCGTGTGCGAGCTTTTCTGAAATTCAACAAGTACATTTTTTTTGCGATCAAAAGATAAATTCTGCATACCGTTTTCCAAGGATGTGGCATATAGTACAAGCTGAGAGAGTGAGTCTGAAGATCAGTGGTTCCAGGTGTGCGTTTCTCGAACGAATAGCTGTGTTACGTGCAGTTAGTTTACCAACAAGGATTAAATATTCTTGGATTTAAGTAATGATCCGCATAAGAAGGAAAGTGCTAACGGCAATGCACGATGGAATGTCAACTTTTTTCATTGTTACAACTCGTGATCGCATTGGCCTAGACTCAAAGACCGCTAAAAAGTTAAGGTTCAAGGTGCATTTTGTCTGATTTTTTAAAGGTTTCAAGTAATTTGAGACCCAACCGCACAACGTGCAATGTTTAAAAGAAATTGTATTTGAGGAAGTTCATCAAAGAAGCAAAATTATTAGCTGTCGCCTTCTGCTATTCTGATTGGTTAAGCACGAACATTTCGTAAAATTTATTTGACGCAAATGGATTTTCTTTATTTTTATACTGAAATATAATTATGAACCATCAGCCCCTCCTCTATTCTTGAACTCAAAAAAATTCTGTGAGAAAGAGCCAATGCTGCAGAACAATGAAGTTTGCTGTAGTTCTTATGTGGAGCATTACTTAAAAGCTAAGCAAAAAAATCCAAAGTTGACGAAAAACGCTGCGCTAGTTTGCGGGATAAAAACTTCATCGCCAATTGAAAGAAATAGCCATTTCCGAGTTACAGTACGCCTCGTTATCAAAGCGAGGCTAGGTGCACAACCTTTCATATGGAAATGAGTTTTCATTCACATGCAAATGAAAAATCATTTTCATATGAAAGGCTTCGCACCTAGCCTCGCTTTGATAGAGAGGCTAAAGGCAACTCGGAAATGGCCTATTGAATTTTGAAAATAGCTTTCGGGCCCGAAAAATCTTCGGGAGTTTTGAGAAACGCACGCCTACTGTCACCAAGTGTCGGGAATCATCGGGAATGGAATAAATGTTCATCGCGACTTCGGGTTTGCCGAGAAATCTTCGGGAGTTTTGAGAAACGCACGCCTACCAAGTGTCGGGAATCATCGGGAATGGAATAAATGTTCATCACGACTTCGGGTTTGCCGAAAAATCTTTGGGAGTTTCAAGAAACACACGCCTGGTCTGGTTATGGCTTGGGCTGCCTGTGGTTATGACCGCCGTGTTGATTCCTGGGCAATGAACTTCACGCAAATGTACAGATGGGTACCGGGACAACCGCAAGGGAAACCTAACAAAATGATGGAAAAACCCTGTAATGGACAAGCATTCTATCCGGGGGAATAGCTGTGCTCTTAAACACGAAGTTCCGGTATAAAAGGAGCCTGGCCTGGCCATTCTCACCTCCAGTCGTCAATCAACCACTGAAGCATTAACAACTGACAAAGAACATGCGTCATTACTAAGACCATTGCAAACACAATTTGGAAAAACTTTACGAAAGTTTTATCAGAAGTCTTTATGAACTTCTATTTCTTGTTTTTTTGCTTAGGTAAAATCTTTGTTTTTTTAGATTTTTGAAGCAAATTATATTTAAAGGACGCGCAAGTTGACCACGTTTTGCGACTGAAAGACGCCTTAATTTGCATTTCACAGACACCCAAAAGGTGTGAAATGGGGGAGGAGCTAAGCCTTTTATGTCGGAACTTCGTGTTCAATGCTTCATGGTACATAAACGAGGTTAAACTCCGGCCGCGTGGCTTGTGTGTAACTTTACCTAATCAACCCACCCTTCTCCTCTCTCATACAAACGCATACACCCTAGTAATACAACACTGACAAGTTTCTGAACCCCCCTCTTCACCCAGACCCTTTTAAGACCCAGTTGTCTCCCCCCTCCCGTCAGAGGGATTGTTGTATACTTACTTCTCTGTATATCCCAGACAAGCGTGTGCCGGATGCAATCGCTTTTCTTCGCCTTGCGCGCACTGGACACGAAAAACAAACCATCTGGTGTGAACTCCGCATGCGACATGGTCAGCCTCTCAAACCCCTCCCTCTCAATAACAAACATCTCTTCTCTCGTCTCCAGGTTCCACACAAACAGCTGATCGCACGGTTTGTCTGCATTCCACAAAGCAACAGTTCCTTCAGAGTTCACAAGAAAATGGCGGATGTCAAGCTCAGGTCTGCTTGATTTCAGCACCGCGACTTGGTCTCCCGTTTCGATGTCATACAGCGTCAAATTCTTGCGATCGTGCGAGAAAGTGAGAATTTCTCTTCTGTTGTTCACGACACAGATATCGTCGATGCCTAAGAAATCATAGTCCGGGATTTTTCCTTTGAGAACCGTTACAACTTTCCATGTCTCCAAGTTCACGATCGCAACGCGTTTGTCCATGCGAAGAGCGACTCTTCGATCACTGATCATTTGCAGGTAGCTGGTTTTTATTCCAGTGACTTTGCGTACAGGCAACATCGTGGGCAGATCCCAAATAGTCACACAAAAGTTGTCAATACCCAGTCGGCCTACTGTCACCAAGTGTCGGGAATCATCGGGAATGGAATAAATGTTCATCAAGACTTCGGGTTTGTCGACCTGCAGGTGAACATTCTCTCGGGTTAGATCCCAGACTCTCACAACGTTGTCACCGCCGGAAGTGAGAATCATATCAGAGTCGACCGCGATGGCCCTGGAAACGTAATTCGGATGTGGAAGTGCGTCTTTTCGTTCACCGGTTTCTAGGTCAACAAGGGCGACTTTATCACGTTTAGGAAAGACTAAAGTGCTACGCGTCAGGTCGACGGAAGCATTTTGAATCCAGTCATCGATTTTACACTTGTATGTTCGCAAAAGCTCGCCTTTGTCAACGGAATATAGGTCGATCTTCATTTTCTTAGCAACCAGAACTTCCCTTTCAGATTTCATAACTATCTGCGTAAGATGAAGAAATTCCTCTTCGTCTTTCTCCTCAAAAACTCTGATGGAATGGCGTATTTTCAAGTCTTTGGTGTCGATTACTTTCAAAGAGTTTTCATCCTCGTTTGAGTTACAAAGGACAACGTCGCCCCAGGAGGTAAGAAGGCTGTTCTGTCCCGCGTTACCAACAGGCTTGATGCTCGGGAACCAATGTAGAGCTTTCCCAGAAGAAGTGAAGATCACATTTAAACTCTTTTCTTTGAGGAAGACAATTTTGGATCCTTTTTCGCCGGCCAGTGTGAACGGTGGATAGCTTTCAAAGTACTTGGTCTCCACTCTACAATCAAACGACGAAAAAAGAAAAAAAAACCCGAATAGTATTTGCAGTTACATAACATTCAGTGAGGAACAGCTGGTTTTGATTCATTGTGGGAGAAATAAGACTGATGGACGGTGTAACTGCCAATAAGTCCATCAGGAGGAACCAACCACACCCTACCCTGGCTTTTAAGGCCGGCTTAGCAACAGTTTCACGTTTTTCTACAATTGGCACCGTTTGCCTGTTTTCCGCCCTTAGCACCGTTTGCGTGTTTTCCCGCGAATGGCACTAATTGATACATTTTTCCCGCGCATGGCACTAATACACGTTTACGACACAAGCATGAAAGCATGAAAGCATGAAAGCATGAAAGCATGAAAGAGTCACATCGCAATTAAAATGGCAGAAGCGCAGCCCACGACTACGATTAAAAAACTCTCACAAATGCTGCACCGCTGCACTTTGTAATAATCGTTCTGATAATAGGAAAGACTTGACGTTTCATGCATTTCTGAAGGATACTTACCGCAAGTTAGTTTCTCCACCGTCCACTTTTCAACTGACTTTCATTTACTATAACTGCTATGGGAATATCTTCTGGCCTGGGGTTAATTTTTAATCTCTAATTCACAAATCGCTCTTGTTTCGCCGCCATATTTACTTTTTGGAAGTTTGCGGTAAGCTTGGTGGCCCTTAGGCCTCGCTTTCATGCTTACGTCGTAAGTGTGTATTCAAATATTTCCCGCGCTTGCCACTGATTCAGATATTTTCCCGCGCTTGCCACCAGTTGCATGTTTTCCCGCGCATGCCACTGATCGCTAATTTTCCCGCGCTTGGCAACGGTCACGCGTGAAATATAAAATAAATCAGAGATAAAAGTAAAAACTCGCAAAAGTGTAGTCCAAGTTACCACTGGTTTTAAATTATAAAATAATACTGTACAGTAGAAATTTTTGGTCGCTAAAAATAATTTTTATAAAAACACAGTTCAGATGTTTAACTTGCAATATTCACCTGTGCAGTATTTCACCAGTTTCAAAACATATCACACTAATTCCACTCTTTGACGAAACCACAATGATCTCATCGTCGCAACAGCACGTGACCAGGCCAATCTCTTTCCCAGCCTCCGGCACGGTCAGTAGTGACGTGCCATCGTCTATGTCCCAGACTTTGACAACACCGACTTGCGAGCCTACGACAAACAAAACAACAAAATCAGCTGCCAAACTTAAGTAACACGTGTACGTTTATATCTTTATCATTTGCTGGGTTGGGGAGGTATAAGGAACTCAGTTCTCATATAACAAACTTTCCAATCCAGCATTGCAATGCAATGATTGGCTAAAAAATCTCGCGCCACTTTATCAACCAATCAAAGGTTGAACAAAAACCATAACCAATCGTGACTTGCTCACATGCGTTTTCCCGCGCTTGGCACTGGCGACATGTATTTGCTTCGAGCTCTGATTGGTTCATTGGATCAGATCAGTACCACAAGGGATATAGAATCTGAGAGTAAATACCTGTAACCGCGTATTTTCCGTCACTTGTGGAAGTCAGACCATACACTGCACTTGCTGAGTGGCCCACTAATGTCTGCACTAACTGACCGCCAGGGGGAGTCAGGAAACCTCTGGACGGAATAAGTGTGGGCTCAGGCGGGCTGCCAGAATCCTGAACAAGTTTTGATAGTACCTGAAAAAGAAAACAAAGTGCAGTAACAGACGTTATTTATGAAATAGCTCGCGAAGTGGGTAAGCCTGATAGCCACTTCGATTTTGGCTTGGATTTGCGTCTGAGGTTAGTTAAAACTCTGTTCACGCACGGCATATTTTCCCGTGTTTGGCTTCGGTTGACGGTCGTAAACTTACTGCGATTGGCTCGGGTTGTGTGTTTTCCCGCGCTTGGCTCCAGTTGCATGTTTTCCCGCGCTTAGCTCCGGTTGCAAGTCTTCCCGCGTACTGCTTCGGATGGCCTTTGCAAATTTTCCGGCGCTCGACTCTCTTGGCAAATTTTTCCGCGCTTGGCTCCGGTTGCATGTTTTCCCGCGCATGGCCCCGGACGGCCGTTGCAAATTTTCCGGTGCTCTACTTCCTTGGCATATTTTCCCGCGCTTGGCTCCGTTTGGAAGTTGCGGGTTTTCCCGCGCTTGGCTCTGGCAGCATATTTTATTCGAGTTCTCATTTGTTCATTGCGTTATTTGTGATTGGTTAGATGTCATAACCTTGGGTTTGAATTTACGCTGATTGGTCAGGAAAAGGAAGACAAATTTTATGCACTTGTCGACTGAAGTAAACTGACGGAACGTGGCATGGCCTCAAGTCCGCGCTCCAAGCATCAATATGAAAAAAATAGGCCGGGAACGGAGGAAATCGAACCAAATTAAGACAAAGCAGGAACTTGAATATTGCGCGATAAGCTTCTGTGTAAAGGAAAACATTTCTTTTATATTACAATTACTTACTGGTGATAATTTAGAGGGAATTAGGTGAAAGGCATTCTGGACTTTACACTGTAGGAAAGAAAATACACAGAAACGATACGATTAAACTGATGAATAACTGCAAACACTAACAGCAAGTAAAATGGACCCCAGTTTAAAGGCTTTAGTATCACTTTAAATAACTAAATGGCATATTTGTACCCCCCTCCCCCCTAAAAAAAAGTCATCACAGAATTTCTAACCCCCAAAAAGTCCTCAAATCGCACATTTCAAACCCCAACAAAGGTTTCCGCACCTCGGCGTCACTATTATACTTGAGTATCCCCTTCCCCCTCCCCCCTCGGGGCCTCGAGCTACGTCATCATGACTTCCAAAGTAGCACAAAACACAACACACAGACAGTGGCAGGGAAGATTGGAAAGTGTGAAACTTAAAATATTGAAATCTAAGAATGGCCTGGACTGCTCTACGATCATTAAATAGAGTAAACAAAACTGCTCATAGCAGACCTCGTAAAGTCTGGCTACAAACTGTGCAGCTAGCTGTTTGGGGTCGCTTAGAATGGCGTCTTGAGCAAGTTGAAGAGTTTCTGCTACAGCCGCAATGTCAGGATCATTCACAGCATTCATGGCGGCATGGAAATTATCCAACACGGACCTGTTAATTCAGAGAGAGATAACTAAGTTTAGAGCATCAATATGTGCTTGAAGGGACAGTGCCGGCTGATATGTCGTGTTTTCATAATTTTGGCCAGGAGCTTGCTTTACAATCCTTGCTTTGTTATCTTGAAACAGAAGGAAAACTTTGTCAGAAGCGATGAAAGCAAATAAAAATTAACGTACGAGACAAAATAACGGCTTAAAAAAACAAAATTCCACAGGAATGGTAATTTTGATTTCTAACCACGTGTAATCTACTTCCATCCACGTGCATCGAGCGGGCGGGCAAATCACGCGATCGCTGATCGACCGAGTCCGAGTGGGCGAGCAGTTCACACGATCGGCGCTCGACCGAGTCCGAGCGGCCGAAAGTTATACGAGCCGAAGCGGCGCTCGCTGCAGTCTCGCCGAGTTTGTTTGCGTGAGTAGCTTGCCAGCTCGTATGACTGAAAAGGGACAGTTACCAGTCTACAACGAGCACAAGCTCGTTTAGTTATCCTGTGAAGTAAGAGGAGGGGGGTCTTCCTTTCTTTCTCTCGTGTCCGGAGGTAAAGCTCTGGCTCTGTTAACAGGGTGCGTTTAACAATGACGGACATTAGCCAAGTGTTCCACAAAGAATCGAGAAATCCTGTTCCTTTTATGTCGTATCTTCCTACGATTTTCTCTTCAAGCAACTGTCGCTTGAAAGTCTTTAACGGAGGCAAACAAGGAATTTAAGAAGATACCAGATACTGTCTTACCTTAATGACCGCACTTCTATCTTTGTACTAAGCCAGTGAAAGTTGCAAAGCACTTCGTTTTTCAAATCGTCCCATCGCTGACTGCGAATCAATTGGACGGGAAGCTCGTGAAGTTTCCGTAGATTGTATCTGCCTTTGGTTAACAAAAGAGGCTGTCCTGAAATGCTTGCTAAGCGAACCTGCTTGCCATGAATAAGTGTTGTCTCTTTTGTGCCCTCTTCTGCAAATAAAACCAATATATCTTTTCAGCAAATTTCTAATCTAGGAACAAAAATCAAAACAATGGCACACTGCAACTTGCAGTGCCACTGGAAGCGAGTCACTGACAAAGTCAGTATCCTACAGATTTTGGTAAGTGAAACGAGGATACGTTTAAACCGAAACACTCCAATGGAGGTTATGAAAGCGTCCCTCGACCGAGCGCGAGGCATCGGGAGTGACTAGATATGGAAACTTTGGGCTGGTATTGGTGTCCTAGAAGGGTACCGAACCAAAGCTGTTACGAGTGTCACCAGATCAGCCCAAAGGCGATGCGATGGAGGCATTCGTAATAGCACCCTACGCTTCCAATAGTACTGTAGTAATCGGAACCCTTATATAACGCTTTTTGTCGTGTTTCGGACACTTGTGGGACGAAAAATTATGATATTTCTTTAAATTGAAGCCTTTAGCTCTAAAACACTATCAAATAGTTGCATTTCAACTAATTTTGATCACATCGACGCTATTTTGGTTGTAGAAGCGATTTAAACTCGGAAATTACGTCTGCGCATGCGTAGAAAAAAAATTGCATATAACGCTCCCTGGTGTTGTGAATCTTTATCTTTCAGTCAAATTATATTGTTTAGTGTCTTTTTTGTCTTTCTTTTTGTTAGTTGACAAGATTTTATTATTTTGAAGCGAATAAAATCGGAAAAAATGGCCAAAATTTTGGAGGGATTTTCAACGCTTTGTTTCGTGTTTCTGACACTTGTAGTACATGAAATTATGACTTTACTTTGAAATGACGTCTTTCGCTCCAAAAAAACACACACCAAATAGTTATTTCAACGAAATTGCTCAAGAAGACGCTATTTTGTTTTCAGAAGTGATTTAAAATCGGAAATTTAATCTGTGCATGCGTGGTAAAAAAATTAAACTTTTCGCTCTCTCGTGGCATGAATATCTATTTTTCGGTCAAATTGTTGTTCTTTAACGTCTTTTTTCTCTTTCTTTTCGTTGATCTGCAAAATATTACATTCATTGAGTAAAAATATCGGAAAGTCGACCTTGAAACAGGATGAATTTTCAAGGACCGCTACTTTTCCTTCAGTTCAAATATGTTCTTTGCATAAATAAAGGATATTATATGGCCGCGCGAAGATACGAAATTTCTCTTCGAGTGTTGAAAAATATTTCACGAGTGAGCGCAGTAAACGAGTGAAATATTTTTCAACACCAATGAAATCAAACCATTTCACTTTAATATTTTTTTGAAGTCCTAAAGTAGAACAACGTGTCAACGGTGATCTTTTCACGTGTGAAGATAACATGTTATTCTTACGTGTGAAGATATGATGTTTACGCGCGAAAGCTCACTTGGTATGTCATTAGTGTTTATATAATAATAAGATTTTACACTCCAAATGTATTGTTGAGTCAGAGAGTCAAATATCTCATTGCTTTCCTTCCTTGTCGTGAATATATGCATTTCTTTAAACTCGAAACGCTTTCGGGAAATATAAGGGTTAAATTATGAAATTAAATTTGAGTCTGGATTATAAGTGTCACCATTCAGCTATTGAGCAGTACTTTTCTGAGGTGCTGTTTTTTATGATGTACATATAGATTACTTCATGGGCAGTGCACGCGTACGGTATTTACGCACGAGTTGGCGATGTATCAGAAATCGAACGAGTGGGTGCGCTCACTCGTTCCATTTCTGATACAAACCAACTCGTGCGAAAATACTCGGTAATAATCTACAAGTGCTCGCCTACCAACAAAGTTTCTTCCCAAGAAGTAATCAGCAATTGCACTATGGCGGCTCTTCTTCTCAATCGGATCAGACAAGTATCGGTTAACAGCTGCCTCAAAAAACTGCCTGTGATACCAGCAGGTTACTTGCGTGCCATCCGCCCCCCGGTCCACTAGGTACGAGGAAAGATCGGCTCTTATTCTGACCCATAGCAGGGGGGGAAGTCGTCTGATAGGCGGGGTCCAGTACTGGAATACATCATGGAGGACGGCTTCATCGCAGGATAAGATATCCTCGAGTTCGTTAGTAGTTAAACCTTGTGATGCTATAATGGCAATCAAGAATGATAATGTTAGTGTAGTGGAATCATGGGACACATAAACAATGTCACGTGACAGAGCACATGGAACGGAGCGAGCGAACCGAGTTCCTTCGAGTATTGTTGTCGAGTCTTGTCAGCACTTTCTCGTTTACTGTTTGAGTTATAAAGTTTGCGTTACTACATTCTCGTCATTGTCTCTATTAATCCCCTGCAAATACGTCTACAAGTGGTGGAGAACCCAAATTACGTTGAACTCATGACAACAACAATAGAAGAACTACAAGGCGTCGTGGCTGGACTCGTCAGCGTTGTAAAGGACTTAACTACAAATGTTTCTCAAGTTACTAAGACAGTCGGCGACATGGCCGAAGCGGTTCCTGCAGCCTCTAATCACGATAATAAACAAGGCCTTCGCATGCCTTCCATGCAACTTCCATCATTTCGTCGAGATAACGTGGTACAAGACGACATTTCCGAATTCCTCGAGCGATTCACTCAGCAGACATCTCATCTTCCCGCCGGAACACGTTTATCGCTTCTGGAACAACAGTGTGTTGGCGACTGGCCAAGATCTGTATTGTCAATAGCCAAAACTACAGAGGGCTACGCAGAAAAAGCGGTAGAAGACCAGCTTAACATTTGCATCGAAAGATTACGTGCAGAATTCGGCGAATCGAAAGAAGACAAGTGCCGCCGATTAGCAGCCGAGTTAAGCGCTATTCAACAAGAGCGTGGCGAGTCAGTGGAACAATTTGCGTTCAAATACAAGAAACTACTGCATCAACTGGAGAAACTTGGCGAAAAGATTGCGAAAGATTGTCCCACCTTTGTTATTTCACAGTTTATTTCTAAGGTCAATCCTAGTATTGCTCAGCAGCTTGTTGTGAAAGCATCAGAATTTGAAACACTCGATAAGACTGTCGAAGCGGCTCGTCGTGTTGAGTTGTCATTTCAAACTCCGCCCACCTCCTCGAATGCCAATCAGTCGCTCGATGAATGGAAAGTAACACCACCGAATGCGTTTGTTTCCTCAACCGCCATGAAATCTCAAGATCAGAACTCCCAACGACAGCAGAGGGCTTGTTACACTTGTGGAGAAACAAATCATCTGTCAAGGTACTGTCCAAAATTCCGCAAAGACACTTCAAAACAACCTGAGATCTGCAAAAATTACAATCGGTTTCCCAAATCTAATTGCGAGGAAGACGGTAATAAATGCTCATATGGCCGACAACACAAGTGTCAACGCTGTAATAAATGGGGTTGTAAAGCTATCATACATTCTGAAAATCGCCCACCAAGCACATCTCGCAGCACTCTTCCATCCGATGAGGTAAATTCTCTCAGGCAGCAACTCGTAGTCTTGTCTACTCGTCTGGAAAATTCGAAGCTCAGTGTACGGAAAAATCGTCGTCTTCTATTCCTGCGGTATCGGAAAACCAAATCTCAACCTCAGCTTCACGACCACCTCCTCCAGTTACATCTGATCAGCCATCGACATCTACTCCCTTATTTGGATTACCTGCTGTTACCATCCCTGCACCTTCAGCAAAGCCAGAAACTCAGTTACATCAGTGTAACATTCTGTGGACCTCCGTTACATCTGCAGGTGAACAACTGCCCTTGCCATTGGATAGCTGCTGTTCTGTATCTCTTGTGAGCAAAGTACATGCTGATTTTGTAGCCTCCAAACGACCTGACCTCAAGTATTGTGCCCTAGAGGAACCCATTTCTGTTACAGCTGCGGATCCAAAGTCCAATCTTAAAGCAGTTGCCACCATGGAAATCCCCATCACATGGGAAACAAAAACGGAAACTATCTTCACTATGCTCGTAGTTCCAGGTCTTGTCTGGCCAATACTCTTTGGGGAGAACCACCTTCATGCGACTCAAGCATTGGTTGATCATTATGTTCCATCCATCACCTTTCGACATCCAAGTATGCAGTTTCGGGTCCAGTGCTCTCTCGACAATCCACTTGAAGGTTTCGCAAGCGTCTCAGCACCCAATGGGTCCTTGTCACATGAAAGTAAGCCAACAGTGCCAAAGCCACACGTCAGTGTTACATGTCTTCTTACCGGAGCACCACCACTGGGTATTCACAAACGTTCACACACCCTTCACCGTGGTCTTAACTTTGTTACAGTCTGCGTCACCCTTTCTGCAGCTTTAATGGGATACCAAGTAGTGCGCCAACCGCTTTGGATTGAGGGCAAGGACATTCAACCAGGTGTTAAAGTTCTCAGTGGTCCCTTTGATCTCAGCCAAATGTCAAGTCATGTTATACCAGAAACCACACGCCCGAACAGTGATCCATGCTACAACGCACACCTCTTAGACCTTTCTGAAACACCAGATTCAGTTCTTACAGAAGAAGTTCCTGACATGTGCATCACATACTGTACAACCTTGGCAGTGGAATCTAAGTTGAAGAACACAAGTATCCCTGAGAATGTCATTCTAGGTGATGTTAGAGACATGACAAAGGATGATGATACTATTCTTGAAGAAGCAGCTGACACTACTGCAAAGCAACTTGCAGATGGATGGCTTACATGGGCAAATACACAGCAGCCACCCGCTTCATCACAACCTGGAAAGAACACTGAGCAGAAGCATTCTGACTTAGACTCTTGTGCTCCAAAGCAATGGCAACTTTCAGTCCAAACGAAAGAAATGGAAGATTCTGGTCTCAACTCATCCATATTGTCTCCTTTCTGTGATTCCTTACCAGAATTTGACTGTCAAGGTCCTGAGTTTCCTCCAGTAGAAGAACTGACCTGTGACCCTTACTCAACTGCTTACACTGATGCTATATTTCATGCCTTGGGTCTAGATGGATTGGAGTATTCTAATATTGATGCAGATATTATGAAGAGATTCAAAGAACTTATCTGTCAATATCCTACTGCATTTCTCCTCCCTGGGAGTCCACTTGGAGCTGTTAAGGGGTTTGAGCACAGAATTGACACAGCGGATGCCCCTCCCATCTATAGTCACCCATACAAGAAAAGCCCAGCAGAACTCAGAGCAATCAAAACAGAAATCGAGCGGATGCTCAAGCTCAAGATAATACAACCAAGTCAATCAGAATGGGGTTCCCCATGCATCCTGGTCCGCAAACCTCCAGAAAAGGGGCAACTGCAACCTCCAAGATTTGTGGTGGACTATCGTCGCCTCAACAGTGTGACACAAGGAGATGGTTACCCTATCCCATCGATCTCAAGCGTTCTGGATGCCATCAGCCAGGGAAAAGTATTTGCGAAATGTGACTTGGTCAGCGGTTACTGGCAAATTCCCATCCGGCAATCGGATCAACACAAAACTGCATTTTGTACACACCTGGGACTGTATGAGTTCCTCAGGCTTCCCTTCGGATTGAAAACAGCACCAAATACTTTTCAGCGGATTTTGAACACTGTATTTGCAGATTATTTGCACAAGTGGCTTGTTGTTTATGTGGATGACATAATTCAGTGGGCAATGACAGACGAGGAAGCCCTTGCACAGTATTCGTTGCTGTTTCAGAGACTGGTTAAAGTTGGCATGCAACTGAAACCCTCTAAGTGTACATTCTTCGCAAGGGAAATTGAAATACTGGGACATCGGATCACCCAAGAAGGTCGAACACCAATAAGCAAAGGAGTAGAAGCAATCTTATCTATGCCCACACCAACTAACACTTCTGCAGTAAAGCGTTTTCTTGGACTCTGCGGATATTTCAGAGACTTTATTCCATGCATGTCTACCCGAACACAAGCCTTGCGATTCCTCCTCAAGAAGGGTGTATCATTTCAATGGACAGAAGGTACAGCAAGAGAGTTTCAAGACTTGAAGCAAGCAATCACTGGCCCAGATGTTATGTTGTTCCATCCTGATTGGAATGCTCAGTTTGAATTACACGTGGATGCTAGCAAGCTAGGATGTGGAGCAATGTTGGCTCAAGAGAAGGATGGCATACTTCGCCCTGTGAGATTTGCCTCCCGAGCATTTACACCAGCTGAATCACGTTGGACAACTATGCACCAGGAACTTTTTGCTGTGAAATGGGGGACTTGAACAGTTTCGCTCTTACATACTAGGCCGAAGAGTTAAAGTTGTAACCGATCATGCAAATCTTAAATGGTTGACTACCATGGCACCACAACAGGCAAAAGTGGCAAGATGGTGCATGAGCATGGCTGAGTTTGATTTTTTTTATCGAACACAGAAAAGGGGAAAGAAATGTTGTTCCCGATGTCCTCAGTCGTCACCCGGTCAAAGAGAACATTTCTGAAGACAATGTTGTTATACCTCCAGAGAACAGTGTTATCGCATTTATGATCATCGCAACCTCAGTTGATGTTCCACACCATACCCCTGAACTTGTTCATGGAACATTTAACAATACTATGGCTTGCTTACACAATGCGTGTCTTATGCCTCAAGCTGATTGTCTCGACCCAGTTTGTCTCGCTACTGCTCCAAAGAGAACCAAATGCGCGAAGGAGCCTCAACTCAAAACTTCAGTCACAAGCCAGACCGAGACTCCACCAGTTGGTAAATATCAAGAAAGTCCATCCTCAGATTGCAACTTTGAAGACTTTGAAAATTTGGAATCTTTAAACCGCAATCGATCGAGTTTTGCTAAGAGACAGCTACAAGATTATTGGTGCAATCTGTTGATCAAGTTTCATAGCTCAAATCAAGATATTTCTGCAATCAAGAACATTCCAAAGGAACACTTGCAATGGGTTAAACAAATGGCAAAGCGCTCAGCTGTTATTGACAGTTTGCTAATGTATCGAGATGAATTTATGCAAGACCCAAATCACTACCGCATTATGGTTCCCAATGACATTAATCTTCAACGTCATCTCTTACGAGTCTATCATGATTCGCCTGTGGGAATGCATCGAGGACGCGAAGCTACCTATGGATCCCTTTCATATGACTTTTATTGGCGAAATATGGCCAAACATGTGCGGAACTGGATCAGGCGTTGCCCGCTTGTATCAAATTTAAGTCTACTGATCCCAAACATGGACCGATGCAAATTCGCATTTTTGACCGTCCCTTCAGCACCATTGGCATAGACTATGTTGGACAATTGCCTACTACCCCAACCGGTAACAAATGGATTTTGACTGCTGTTTGTCCCTACTCTAATTTCTTGCGTGCAATTCCAGTCCCAGATAAACAAGCAACTACTGCAGCACGAGTTCTGTTTAATGATGTATTCCTGCAATATGGATTTCCAGCAGTCTTGCAAAGTGATCAAGGAGGAGAATGGCTTAA
>JAJGOT010000312.1:915000-1042770 GCA_022457155.1 Cladopsammia gracilis | reverse complement strand
AATAAAACTCTATACCGTTAATAACAATACCGGCGGCTATGAGAGAGAGAGTATCCAGGCAAGTTCTTTGCCTTTGCTTTGGTTTTGCGTTACTACGCTTCGTGACTTGTTGAAAAGACTTGACCAACAAGAAGTAAAAACCACTGAATCCAATTGCGAATTTCCCGCAAAAGTATTTTGCGCTTGGCGCCGGCTATTATGTATTTGTTTTTAATTCTGCTGATTGGTTTATTGTTGTGGTTGGCCGCAACGATTACTTTAGTTTTGGCTTTATGACAATCATTGTCAGTTATATTCACGCTTCAGATATGACTAAACCCGGCATGGTTAATGATAAAAAGAAATGGGCGTGTATATTTATGATATACGGATCTTTCAAATTCACCGCTCATGAATTGATTTTATTGAATTCTGCAAATGCAGCTGCCTCTTTGACTCGTGACTGTATTCGCAGGCTTCAAAAGGCAGTGTATAAAAGACTGTTTTATATTTATTTTTTTAGATTATCTCTGCGGAAGTGGCATGATTAATTCAACCTTTAATTTACTTGGCTTTATAATTCGCTGCGCGCATCTGCCGTAAATAGAGGCAGTATTAAAAATAATGTTATAGCAAATTTGAAAAAGAGCCGTAGTAATAACCGCTCTTGAACTAGATTGTTCGGTCAGAATTTGGGAATATTGGCCTCGAATTTGTTTTTCTTTTTGCAGTTTTAAGGAGCAACTCGGAGGCAAGAAAAGCATAAACAAAACAATTATCCAGATGGCCACTTTTCCGGATTTGTTCCTATTTTTCGCCTAAATTCGACAACATTAATAAAAAACCAAACTGACGGTTTTATTTGAAATGGAAAGCAAACAAAGACAGTAATGTTTACTTTCCGAACTTTCAGTCAGCTTAATCAATAAAATGACAGCTAAGCAGTAAAAATAAAAATGGTATATGAAATTGCAGCAGTCAATAGAGAGCAATTCCAGCCAAACATGTGAATGATCCCTTTTTATTCAGAACTATTTTATTCGAAGAACTCAGCAAAACAAAACTTTTTGAGCTTATCTTTTTGCCTAATTCCCATAAATGCCCGTAAGCTAAAAAGACTTGTATAGAAAAATCGAAGTTAGAAATTAATGTTAGCTCGCGTTTATTAAGCTACGGTTTTGTTTTGACAGGAAATATTGTGCAGAACATATGCAAAAAGATCGTAAATAACGTAATTAAATATGATGTCAATAAGAATAAGAACAAAGTAGGTGCTAGGAAAACGTTTAATGAGAACATCGATCGGCAAGTTCTGTTATGATAATTAGTTTAGTCAGAACTGCTTATTCAGACCATTCATAAGTTGAGAAGGATTTCTAGGACGAAACCTTCAAGTGGATTCTTCGTAAACACTATTGCTTCTCATGTCGTTCCTAGTGGAATAAATTAACACTTCAGACTGAAGATCGCTGGTTCGTGAAGAGGCGACTCAACAAATCTGACAACTTCCAGGTGATTTATTCTGCTTAAAAGAATTACTATTGTTGTGTGTTTCTTGCCATGACCTATACGGTTTTCTCTTGTTTTCGTTTTTGTAACAAAGTAGAATTTTCAGCTTCTTAATTACGACTTGCAAAAGACGTCAAAAGAACACCACTATCATTAGGTAGGGCTCAATAGCGTTTGAATTCATTTTAAAACTCCACGACGCCACAGTTTTACATCACATGACAATTATATTATTCAGTGTTTATTAGAGAAAGAGGAATCATATAAGGTTTGAACCTGATAGTAAGGCATAGCGGTTTTATCTCTGCATGCACAATTCAGAAACTGTTTGATCCGCTACCAACTAACTCGCTTGATCGAAAACTCACCAACTAGAAATCAAACTAAAATCTTGAACAATCTATTCAAAGAAACATCTAAGTTGGTCTTTGAAATAGCCCGTAAAAGATGCCTTCGTAGAAAATTTGGACGGGGAAAATAAAACGAATGATTAAAATCACTTTTTTCGGCGACTGCCGGGTCTCTCTTTTGAGAACGTTTTTATGTGGAGGAAGGTAGAGGACAAACCTCGTACGTCAGCCTTCGTAGTGACAATCATTTCTTTTTTTTGACAATTTATAATGTTTATAACAAGCTCGCAAGAAAGTACACCAGTCTCAGGAAGTTTCTGTCAATCTGTAATCTATTCTGCAATTTATCCATTCCTCAGTTTGAAATTAAAGCCGAAACAAAATACGGATATGCAAAACAAATAAAGAATGTCAAGAATATATCAAGGTCTGCAGACTTTAGATAGTGTATTGGGAATATATTAATGCAAAGACGCTATTTCTCGCAGGCAAATTATTATAAAAAAGATAAAGAAATTAAAAAGCAGGCTACAATGAGTTCCAGGAATATACTTTTGAGCCATAAGTTATAAATAATTATCAAATTATTTATTAAATTGAACATATGGCCTCCAATAAGACGGCTTATATTTTGCTCGCTTTTGTTTATTTTAGTCAATTTAAAACAAAGAAATTTAAACGAAGCATTAATAGATACTTACGGGATGAGGGGTGTTATGCAGAATACTGGCCATGGCTAAGGTCAATGTCAGGAGGCTGACAAATGTTGCCGAGACCTTTATTAAGTTATGGATATCTCAAAAGCCGTGTTTCATCCGAGTGCATTGTCAAAAAGGAAATAAGTTAGCAGGATCCCGTTGATAACAGTACTATAGTACTCAAGGTTATCCTGCATAAATATTCGATTAATATTATAATTATTATTAGTATTAGTATTATCAGATTATTATTAATTATTATTGAAAAGTAAACTTATCAATGCATTCCCGTTTTTGTAGCTACTGCGCTTGCGCGAGTAGCTACTATGCTATCGGTTTGATGGACAGAGTCGATTTTAACGAACTCTGCCGATTTTGACCCGATATTTCCCGATCTTAACTCCTTTTTTGTTTTGGAACCTCGTCGATTGTTCAACGTTTGTCGAGGATAGCTTCGCAACGTCGTCGGTTGTTCAACGTTTGTCGAGGATAGCTTCGAATGGCCCGAATCGAATGACTATCAGATTTCTAACAAATATGGTCGCCCATGAACTCCACGCTTCCATTTTGTAGACATCCATTTTCTGATAACCGGAATGAAAGCACGCCTTTTAAGACTTCGAAATGGAAAGAAAAAGTCCTTTAGAAGATTTTTATGCCTTTGTAGTGGTGGTTTGAGAGCTGAAAGCAATGAAATTTGTCACAAGTGAGGACATGTCTTCTTTCAGAATTTATACTCGAAGCGGCAGACTTTACTAAGAATTTTCAAGCATTCCTGGAAAACTACGGTAAAGAAAGTCACATTTTTTAATGTCCATATAATACTTTGTAAGAAACATCCGTTTCTGTCTTAAGCCTGGTTCACACTAGCGACATAACGACATAACCGCGAGGTCACGCAAATTCAAAACACGACGCATATATCGATGTTTTATGTCACCAGTGTGAACAACACAACATAACGACATAATAGGAACATAATAACATGGACATAATGACATAAGGAAAAAACTAATCTTTTCCTTATGTCATTATGTCGATGTTCTTATGTCGTTATGTCGCTAGTGCGAACCAGGCTTTATTAGTGGTTATTTAGAAAATTTGACCACAATCGGTAGAGCGAGAAATTCGCCAGATGCTGAACAAATTTGCGTGGCCGACAGTTTCATAATTTGACGCGTTTTGCTCTTGAGACTAAACTAGTAGATATTTGAATAAAACTTTCAACTGAGAGAATTCGTTTCTTGTGCAAATTGCGATCAAACTTCTTCGAATGTTTTCTTCATGAAGCCAATTATAATTACGGTAGAGGCGCACTAGCAAATATTATAATATAATTAAATTAAATAGCGCCTTCTGAAATAAAGTTTGCTTTAGTGTAGCCTGTTCCAGGCTCTCAGATAGTGGGGGCGAGCGAAAAATGTCGGAGCGAGCGAAGAAAATAGAGGGAGTGGCAACATTTTTCGCTCGTCTCCACTATCTGAGAGCCTGGAACAGGCTAGCTTTAGTGATTCACGAAAACATTATGCGAATCATTTTTACGGATAAGAATGGCATTCTATATACCCCGGCGGTACCAATCAATGAAAATCAATCATTGATTGCCAATCAATACAATCAATAATAATCCATTGATTGATATTGATTGGTTCAACCAATCAATAAAAATCGATACTCACTCACCCAGACTCCTTAATTGCTATTGATTATTACTGATTTTTATAGATAATCAATAACTGATCGTGCAATGTTTGCCGTATGTCGGAAACGCGATACTTAATCTTTCTATTAAGCTTCGCGTATAACGCAAACAGGAAATGTAAGCTTGTCGTCTGCCGTTTGCCGTCCTATAGTGTATAAAAGCAGGTCTCGTCGCGTACAAATACGGCGGCTGCCGTGACTATCCCTGCCGTTCGCGGGTAAAAATTACACAATGCTTAATCTCTCTAATGAGGTAGTTATAAACCCATTAAAAACAATCGTGTGTACCGCAAACGGGAAATGTAAACTTGCCGATTCTGCCACTTGCCGTTACAAAGTATGTGAAAGCAGGTCTTCTCTCGTTGAAAACGGCAGCTACCTTGACCATCTCTGCCGTTCTCGTGACGTTCTCGTTCTCGTTTCGTTCTTTCTCTGCCCGCCTTGCGGACACTTCGCTATGACAGACATCCCGTTATCCCGGCAAATATAACTTCACGGTGCTAAATCTGTAACTCCCTCTATAATGCGAACACTAAATCATGTCTGTCTGCGTGCCGGATCGATATACAATTAAATAGGTAATAAAATGTTGTTGTTCAGTTAATTTTGTTGTTGTATTATTGTTTATTCTTTTTACAAAAGCGAACTTTTGTCACAAATCAGAACAATAACGCTTTATTAGGGCGTTTTTGGAATCGAAAACGGAGATTTTAGTTTTCAATGAAAATCAATATCAATCAATAGAAATCAATGATAATCAATGAAAATCGATACTCACTCAACTCCAAGGCATTGATTTTTATTGATTTCCAATACCAATCAATTAATTGGTATTGATTATTATTGATTGTTATTGATTATATTGATTATTGCTTTTCATTGATTGGTACCGCCGGGTATATACACATGAAAAGTCGGAAATTTTAGAAAACACTAGATATAATAAAGTAGGTTGCTGAATTTAAATATTATTTTGTGATGTTTATAATATAATTCGCAGACCGGCGCTAACGCTGCAATTAGGATAAACAAATCGCTAAGCCTTCCGGAAGCAGAAAATCACTGAATTCTGATAAGCGTTTAACTCTTATTCAAGGGAAAGACATTTTCATTCAAGGAAATATTGTGTATCTGCGACAACACTTTGAAAAAACTATGAAGCCAATAAAAACTAATACATGGCAAAATCAAAGCAGTTATTAGGAACTGGAAAAATTTCACTTCGATTTAGTCTTGCAATCACGGGGGGGGGGGGGGGGGGTGGGGTCATGATGCGTCACGCAATATTTATTTTTAAAATGTTTGACCAATTTATAGCACTCGCCACCACGGTTTTGAAAGTTATAAAAACAGAATCTCCTAAATGCGATAACATGTATTTTTTTTTCATTACCTGGAAATTTAAGGCTTCCAAAAATTCATTGCAAATCCGTGCAGGAGAGGGGGTCTCTCGGCTTGGAAATCCAGGGGCACGGGGGGGGGGGGGTGCTAGCAGGCCAGGAAATCCTACGATAATCTAAGTAATAACAGGCGCTACATGCAGTCACAGACTGCCTATTTTTATTGATGCTTTGACCTGAAACGATCTGGCTCTACAATTTTCTTGTACTGAAACTAAGTACAGTCGAACCGGCTCACTTTTCGGAAACCTCTCTGAGGGCCTCTTTACATGGAGGGAGGGTGGCCCTGGTACCAGGGTCACCCTCCCAGCCGGGCTAAAACATAGCCCGCCTTTACATGGGAGGGCTATTAGGGCGGGCTATCATATGGGCGAGCTATCTCTGTTTTTGGCGGGCTCTTGAATTGTTTTGGCGGGCTCATGTTTTGGCGGACTTTTTTTATTGCAACGTCAAGCTTTATTAAGCACGACATATTAACAAACATGGCAGCAAGAAGAAAGGCTATAGCGGCGGGTTTGCTGTCAAAAGAAATAGCCCGCCTAGGAGGGTAACCCTGGCATGGCCGTTAACGTGCAGAAAAGATAGCCCGCCTAGGAGGGTGACCCTGGGGTGACCGTTTACATGCAGAAAATTTTATAATAGCCCGCCTGACCCGGGTAGGCGGGTGACCCTGTCTATCATATAAACACTTCAGTGTGCTTTGTAAAGAAATGTATGAAAAGTTGGCCCTCCCAGGGTAGCCCGGCTAGGAGGGTGACCCTGGTACCCGGGTCACCCTCTCTCCATGTAAACAGGCCCTAATACACCTCTCTACGGACACTTCACTTGGTCACCGGAAAATCCCACATATTTTCTGTTTAAAAAAAATCTATAATGCGTTCCTCTCTGATACGGACAACGGATCGACATTAAATCTCGGCCACAGAGAGAAATTTCATATGAAATTAATTTACGGACACTACAATGATAACGCACCTCAGTTAATGGATAAAGTGCAATTAATTTTCAATTTTCAAAATTAATTATTTGTCACCATGTATGCATTTTTATAATTCAACACATTGATACACTGCCCAAATATGGTAAAAAAGTTATCGATATGCGTTATGTCTACAAGACGTATAACCAGCGATGGCGGTAAATGTCGCATTTTGAAGGAAAGTGAAAATGACTGCTGCCTACAATTTCGTGTTTTTTGGCGAAAAAGTGCGTGAACTATTAGTTAAAAGAGGGAAAAGAAAGAAAAAAGAGAAGAAAAGGAAAGAGAAAAATACTGTTCACGTGATTGGACAAAAAAGGCGCGAAATTTTCGTGTTGTCGCGGTCGCAGTGTTTCTTGGCGTAGCTGAATGAAAACTGGTTCAAAGTTTAACCGCTTGACAAGAAGTGAATGAAGGAGCACAGTTTTCGTGAAATTCCTTTGGTAATCACCTCTGGAATATGATATAGACTTGATGTTTCCTCAGAAAAGTTTCTGATCTCGTCATTACGGCTGTGGCAGCTAAAAAACGAGCATTCCAAGTTTGTAAACAACATTGATCGACTCAGCTCGTACTTCGATGTTTGAAAATTTGGTGCTTATGGAAGGGACTAAAAAGCCAAATCAACTACAGGTACGATGTTTTAACCGTTTCTTGTATCCTTTAGCTGTGAATTTTTGTAAGTTTACTGTCCACGCTGCAGTTCTTTCCGACTTTTCGCCGCTATGTTTAGGTTCGTAACCGTGTGTTTGTTCAATTTGTTTTGATTCTAAATTGAACTTTTTAAGATACGAAACACTTGTAACTAAGATATTCTATGCCATTTTACTGTGTTTTAATTCTTGTAGTCACTACTCTGTCCCGTTCTTTGAGTAGACGAAAGCTCTTCGTAGAAACTGTCAACTGATTGTGTACGCTAAATTAATTTTAGCTTGGCAAAAGTTTCGGCATTCACTGCTTGTTGTTTAAGAAATGGTGCGAAGTAAAATATTGTAGTTAGCCTTTTTACTTAATGAAAGGTTGTATATCTCAATGATTTTTTTTTCTCGAAACTGTGATTTGTTATCAATGTGTTGAATTATAAAACAGTTATAGTGTTCAAGCTTGCACAATATTGACAAAGGCGCCACTTTCATTCATGAACTGTGTGATGTTGCAAGTTTCGCGCGGTAAAACATCTGTAAGCTTTTTTTAAATAAAAGGCTTGTCGGCGATATTTTTTTCTTCAAACTGTGCTTTGTTATCAATGTGTTGAATTATAAAACTATTATAGCGCTCAAGCTTGCGTGATATCGCCTAATTTTAGCCGACTCGGCCTACGGCCTCGTCGGCTAAGTATTAGGCGATATCACGCGCGCTTTCGCGCTATAATAGTTAAATACCAAGCAAAGTCATTTTATTATGAATTGTCGACGATTTCTTCATCTTTAAATCTACACTTTCTAGTGGTCTCCGATCATTAAGAACGATATAATTTGTGAGGCATAGTTCTTTGTTCGACCGGCAGCCAGCGTAGATTGTACAAAACTGGTGTAACATTTTCGTATTTACCAGTAAAAAAGGTAATTCTTCAAAGCCTAATGGCTCACAACTGCCGGAGCTTAATCCGGTTTCTGTAGCATGAAGCGACTGAGGGTATTATTACGACTATTACTGTTGCCGTTGACCCTCGGCAGACTATCGGAATCCTTCGGGCGAGTGGAAATTCAGTAATGATCAATTTGGATTCCCCAGTAGACTAATGCGCCAATCGAATTGAGTGACATAAATACAAAATACCGGCTTATCAGAATCTAAATCATATATGACAAAAATTAAGTTTAATTAAGCTTGTTTTTAAAAGAGGACTTTTGAACGTCGTGGATGATTGGATTAGCAGTACACGATAAAAATACATAACTAACAAAGAATAAATTAAGCGCAAACATTCGCTCGCTGCCGTTATTTCAGAAATCATTTTCAAAAGTAAAAATTAAAGCTTTAAGTCAGTTCACTCTCTAAAGAATGTCCAAATTTGAAAACAATTTTGAAAAACCCCTAATATTTATTTCCCGAATGCTATAAAACTAACATCGTCTTTTGAAAACGTTGCTAAATCATTAAATCAATAAAATTGAACTGAAAGTTACAAGCATTTCCACATGGTTCAGACTCAAAATAATTCTATCCTTACTCTGGTCCAAGACATTTTCTTCCTTGAGAAGAAGACTTAAATAATGAAAATCCGCTCCGGCCAAACCCAGCTTGTTCTATCCAGTACCACTCTGAATATTATAGTTTGGGTTTTCTAAGTCTTGGAGCCTGCTGCATATTAAATTTCAATAGCAGTCTAATAACAAATAAAAATACAATTTCACGATAATTTGGATTTGAGCCACTTACTATTCTTATTTGATCATAGCGAAGTTAAAAATAGAATTTACACCGTCCTTGGCACTAAAAAACAAATTTTCTCGCACAAAAGAATAGAATCATGTTTTCCGGCAGTATGCTCTGATGACCATTAGCGGGATTTTAGCATTTATGTTAGCCGTTTGGATGAAAGGAAAGAACTTGAAGATGTCGATTGTAAAATTTTATTGTAAATTCATTCCAAAGAGATGTTTGTCTTCGATGACAACTAAAAACCTCATAAATATAATAGAGCTTGCATGATAACGTTTACACACATGCATTTTCCTAATAACTGTTGATTGTGACGCACCTTTGGTTTAGCCAAGCAAGGCTAAATTAATATTGCACAAAGGCATCAGTAATCAATCTTGTGAAACTACTCCGGCCTCACGAATAAGCGTTTGTGTGACCATCTGGAGAAACTTATGTTTTTCCCATAAATTAGTTGAAATCCTTTTGAGAAGTGGATAACAGCGATTTGCATGCCAAAGGCTTTTGGCATTTCGATTAAGTTTCCTTTTAAAGTGTTTTTAGTAATTTCCTGTGTATGTATTTTTACCATTAGGCTGTGCATTTCGTCGCTAGTGTTTAGACGCGAAGGCCCGAAGTTACGGTGTAAAGTCCCTCAGCTTTTCTTGCTGCGCAACACGGAATTCCTCAGGTATGAATATTATTCATAAAATCATCTCAATTCAGGTCAAGCTGTGTTATAAGAGATTCTGCCGTATACAAGCTGTTCTTTAAATCTTTTAAATTTGCAAAATAATGGTTTGAAACGCAAGAAACAATGAAAACCGAATGGTGGACGGATGGTTCAAAAAAATCTGTGGTTGAACATAATTATTACATTCAGCGATTACTGTCAACTGTGTCGGTTCTACAGAAATCATGCAGTCGAGTTTACGACTGTTGCAGAACGTGGAAAAAAATATGAAGAACTAATAATACAATTTCATCAAGTTTAGCAGTTTTCTGTATTGGTTCTCATACATGATTTTGTATTGTTCTCAGACTTTTTGTCTCGTGGATAAGATTCGCTAAAAGCAGAGGAACCTTTATATACTGAGCCCCATTAAATTCAGACTAATCCGGCCACATAAAGAAAATCATAACGTTACGTTGATGTTTTTTTGGTTGTTTGTTTTGCAATAAAACCATTTAAAAAACAAGACGTTCTGGTCCTGAAAGCCGATCATCTCAACCGATCTTGAAATGGTTTCATTTTCTAATATTATTTGAAAGCCTTATTAAAATGAAAGTAACTAGCCTGTGGTGTTGACCGCCTTTAAATACGGGTAATGCCACCAAGTTTTGGTATCACGGTTTGGAATGATAGAAACCATGGTAGCTTACCATTTGACCAAAATGGTAATTTCGCTTTGAAAGCAAATATATGGAACAGTTCATTTTCGGGAAATTTCGGTTGGGTACTGTGCAGTACGTTCTGATCGAGGTACTCATTTCAATGTCGGTTCGGTAGCAGCGAAACTACAAGGGACATGAGAGGCGTGCAATATGAGAGAGATGAGAGCGCGATAAAAGACTCTGGCACCTAGGGTAGGTTCGGTATGAACCAACCGAAATATCTCTTACCATTTCACCATTATTTCTTTCGTTTCCAGTTTCGTATTTAGAAGAAAACAAAAATTGGAAAATGAATTGTAAAAAGTAAGCGACATATCTTTCGGCTGTTTTCGGTTGGGATACTGATTTTACAGAACCCCAATATTCAACGATCAACCCAACTGTATCAACGAAGACCTTAAAATAAATGGTCATGGGGTGTTTCTAGAAAGTTCCGACCAGTTTCCGGGCCCAGAAAGCTAATTTTACGTGCTCAATGTTTACATCAAAATTTAAATTTTTGTTGGTTTTGAAAGCTAAGCAATAAAGTTCTAAGTTGACGAAACAGGTTGAGCTGGTTTGCACACCACCATGCATTCCACAGTTTCTTATCTTCGAGAAACCGGCCTCAGGCCGAGGGCCAGTTGTTCAAAAGCCATTGAAGGCAAATTCGGGGATGAAGGTAAATCCAGGTTGCTTTTTCTCCTGTTTGAAAGCTTTTTCGTTGTTAATTGAGAGCAGTCAAAATCAAATTGTAGGTAGGCTAAAAAAAAAAAGTACAAGAATCTGATTTGGAAACGTGTAGATTTTAAAACAATCCGGTTCAGTTTTGTTAGCAATTACTATTACACAACAACATCTAATTGATTAAGATGGAAGGGGATTGTATTTTAAAACGGAGTTTGGGATTATAGGAGTATACTTCTTTCGATTTTTTTTGTCTGAACGAAAATGCCACTTCTTTAAGAGTAGAAACAGGCAGAGGCATTTCTCTTCAAGTATTTTTGTTTCCTTCTAGTCTTCATGGAAACCCGTTCAAACTCGCGGTGGTTGCTACGTTGAAGAGATGTGATTGGTGAATAATAAAATGCGGTATAATAATAATAATAATTAACATTTCTAAAGCGCCAAAATTATAAAAATATTCTAAAGCGCTTTACAGTTAACGATAAGACAATAAAATATTAAAAATATAAAAATGTTAAAAATGTTAAAAGTACTGAAACAAATTGTAAGCCAGCTTGAACAGATGCGTCTTTAGCTTTGACTTAAAAACGGCTACACTTTGACTCGGTTTTCGAATTTCAAGCGGCAGTTTGTTCCACAGAAATGGTCCGGAACGAGCAAAAGCACGATCACCAAAGGTCTTGAAACTAGTTCTTGGGACCTTAAGGAGGCCCTGATTGCAGGAACGTAGGTGATGAGCTGTAATAGAGTGTGGCTGCAGATATTCTTTAATGTATTGTGGTATACTGATGTTATACCCGTGTTTAGTTAGATAAGGCCGATATAAAACAGCTTCATGAGAAGCTATGAGAAATAAGAGTGTGCGCTATATGAACTATAGTATAAATATTTATACGTGTCGTGAAAAATTTATATCCCCGTAAATTTGTCAATTTACCTTCCACATGCATAATAAAGAGGCCTTATATGTACCACTTAGGCATAGAAAACTTCGGCCTCGGCAAACTAACAAATCTAACCATTAGATCTCTGCGTTATCACTTTTGAAGCCTGTGTGGGTCTTTTCTTGACTATTTAAGTTAAAAATACGTGATGGTCCAGTCATCCGGCTCTCACCCGTTGTTTTTGTTAAAAGAAAATTCAGTACGTTACGAAATCTCACTTTACTAACTTTTGTAAGGTGGTAGTAAAATGACGCCCCAAAAAATCAACTGTGAGTGACTTACAGGAGCCTATTACCCCTGGATTTAGGAGGCAATCTGCACAATACATGTACTTCCCGGGATTTTTTATTTGATTGAGTTAGATGTAATCCAACGCTAACAAGGAGAGGGGGGGGGGGGGGAGAGAAAGGCTGTGAGGAAAGCGAGCTATAGGAGAAACTGGGGAGAGGTAAGGGGTAGGCCCCTCCCCCATTATCTCTTTCCCCACCCCACTCTTCTTCTTCAAACGATGGCGTTTCTTTTCAAACAGGTGGCCTGTTTGCTGGTTGACGGAGCGACAAATGTTAAAAAATCTGAAAATTTGTAGAATACGGAAACACAAGCACATATTATTATTATTATTATTATTATTATTATTATTATTATTATTATTATTATTATTATTAATGAGAACAAGATGTTTATTAACAATTAAAATAACTATTTACAATACATTAAAATTCTAATTACGATAAAATATGTACATTTGAAAAAGCTATAACGTTCATTCATATAAATTTTCATTTCATAACGCTTGACAAGTTCAAGCAAATAGATATTCAAAAATATATAATTTAAAAAACTAATGGAGTAAAACAAATACAAAATATTAACTATACGTAATTAAAATATATTTATATACATATCGATTAAAAAAACGTACTCAATTCTTTTCACAAGGTCAAAAATAATAATTTAAAAATAAATGAACTAATTAATATTTCCTTCGGCAGTCTCTATCTCTATATCTACGCTTCTAAAGTCCTAAGACTCTCTCTAAACAGTCCGTGACCCTCTCAGACAAATCAGTGCGGATCTTAGAAGTGCAAAAGATATTCTTGCACGGATCCAGGAAATTGTTTTCGCATAATCTTCTCCCTTCTTTATAGCGATGACCTCAGCTAGGCGACTGTGATACATCAAGCATTCCTTACCCATTCCACCGGTTGTCGTAAATACGAGAGGTGTAAATGTCCCGTGTTCGACGTCGAGGACTCTACTAGAGTATTATTATTATTATTATTATTATTATTATTATTATTATTATTATTATTATTATTATTATTATTATGTATTATTTTTTAAGAAACATCAGCATTTTAAAATTCCGAAAATAACCCCTCCCACCCTCACCCCTGAGAATAACGCGCCTACGGGAATCGGCTCCTGCGCTTACCCGACCAGCAAAAACAACGTTAATTTGATGAAGACCTGCAATTCCCAATAATTATGGGTTCGTAGAACATCCAATTTTACTGTCGTATTTACCTGGCTCAATGTAAGTTTCTTGTAATAGATTGGTCGCATACTAGATTAACAACCGAAAGAAATGACCACGATTGTAGCGGCTACCCCGGAAAGGTCCGGATTGTAATAATTATGGGGCTGCTTATTATCTCCAATTCCTGAAATGTAACGATGATTCAATCAAAACGTTAAATATTTTAAAATACGTTTATGGATTTTGCTGTTTTCTGAGTCAAAACTGTGCTAAATATTAGACTAAGTACCTTTGCTCAACGGCAAAAAAAATGCTCTTGGAACACCGAAAGGAACATATCAAGTGATTTGCTCTACGAGAGAGCTCAGTTTTTTCCCATTTTTTTTTTTTTTTTTTTTTTTCAAGTTGCAATACATTTCCGTTTAATAGGCTGGACATCCGCAGCCAGCCAAAGACAATTCATAATTGTTTCAGTGGGCTAGTATACTGACTGTAAACGAAACTGTACCATTAATTTGACACAAATATTTAAACTTTTCGTTTCGAAGTTACACTAAATATGAGTGACCTTGCTTCTTTAATGATTTACCCCCGCACCGTCCCCCTCCCCTCCACCCTGAGTCCAAAAATATATCATCCGTTGTTTACTTTTTAAGTATAGGCCACAAATAAGGTAAATGAACTAAATGAAAAAAATGGCAAACACAGTCTTTGTTGATTTATGTTTTAATTTTTTTATGGTGTTTTGTCTGCTCTAGTCGGGAACTTTTCTTTTCCCCGCATCGGCTCAGGTTATTAACTGACTGAAAATGGTATCTAACAAAACTGCATCGGGAAGCCCTTTGTCCATTTTTTGACTGAAAAACAATAACAGCAGGACATTCACGCCTGATTCTCCCAGTGAAAGAACCGAAACAATCCCAGCAGGCTATCTTTCCATACGATCAATTTGAATTAACTCATTAACTCTTCGCCTGGCTATTCGCACACTAAATGCAAGTGATTGAGACTTCGAAGCTAAATGGACAAAAGCCCTGTATCATTCACTTTGGATTCCCAGTAATTTTCCACCAGGCGTCCGGGGAAGCAATCAAGGTTTGTAAGAAACAGTGAAAATGTTATTCAATTTGAAGTGTCTTGTCGAGCGGACGTAAACCATTGAAGGAAAATTAAATGCAAATGTCGCTCTCATTCGTCGATTGCTTATTCGGCTTTTGCCGCGCCATGAATTGCCTCGAAATTACCTATGATTGGACACTGACGCAGGCAATCAATATCCTACGCAATGGCTTGCGGTTTTAATTCAATTTTAGTGCATGTCTCAGTTGGCTCAGTTAAGAACGAAATGTTTTTTTATTATTATTATTTTGTGCTGAAATAATGGTAATTTGTCAGCGGCGAACAATCAGTTATTAGGTGATATGGAACGCAGCCTGACAATTCAGTGAATAATTGAGCTCGGGAAATTGATGAGTAATAATATTTTGTCATTAGATTACAGTTTGTTAATAGTACAGCTTGTTAACTGTACACAAACTGAATGTTGGCCGATATACATACCAATTGAATCTAGTGATTGCTACTACTAGATTATCGATACTCCCCCCCCCCCCCCCCCCCAGAGGGAGTCCCAGGGGTTACAATTCGTGGTTTGCACCACTAAGGGTGTTTTTTGAATCGAAAGTGACCCAGTTTAGCGAGTATGCCGCCAGGAACCTCTAAGTGGTAAAAATAAATTACTGTGTGCAACACCAACAAAACGGGTTTCTGATATATTTCAGGCGATCGCCCCCGGCGATCGCCCCCGTCAATTAAATATGGGAGCCCCACACTCTTATTAGAACACCGACAGAAACACAATGTAAGAACCAGTTTTTTCAAGTTGCAATCCATTTCCATCCAGCCACAACCAAACACAACTGATAATAGTTTCACGCATTATTACAGGAATTGTACAAAACCCGACCATCAGTTTCTGATTTGCATTGAAAGGAATATATTTTTGGCTCTCCAAAGTAATGCTAAAATCGATGACATTGGCCATTCCGAAGAAAACGGCAAACTGATCCTTACGGCAAGGCGATGAAGGAGTAAATAAAACAATAAAACAAAATTTATATATATATTAAATCGAATTTGCCCAATATTTCGGTTTGAAAACAAACCTTCTTCAGGGGCTAACAGAAAAATGAACCATCTTAGACAGCATGCCCTATTACTGTTTCACTATTTCAAAAATCAAGAATCATTAATCATCATTTTCATTTATTTCCATTTCTTCTGAGCAGGTTCCAGTCCACTGTGCTGCTTACAGCACTAAAGTCAAAGGGTTATGGCTGACGGCAACTCCACGTCACCGACTCCTCCCCAGGCTCCTGCTCTGACAGTCAGCTCTATTTTCATAATAGTATACTTGTCGTTCTTGGTCGTCACGGCTGTGGGCGGAAATGGTTTGTTAATAACAGTTATCGTCAAAAGGCAGCTTCTGCAGAAAGTCCACTATTACTTTATACTGAGCCTGGCAGTGTCAGATTTCTTGAACGCTCTGTTGAAAATACCTACAACTATTCTTGGACGTTTTGACCGAAACTGGTACCCGAGTTACGTCATATGTTACTTCACCACCCCACTGGGGGTGCTCTTTGGCGCAGCGTCCGTGTTCAGTTTGTCAGCGGTTGCCATCAACAGATACCTCGTCATATCGTCGCCGCTTAACTATTCAGACCGAATGCCGCCAATGCTGGCGAAATTTCTTTTAGCTGTGATATGGTCTGGAAGTTTCTGTTTGGCGATTCCACCTGTGATGTGGAGAGAAAAAGATGCTATCTGCCGCAGCGGTAAGATCTCCAAAGAACATTACATGTCAGAAGTACTTTACTTCTTTCTGGCCTTGTGGCTGTTCGTGATCGTTATTCCGTCAATCGTTATGAGCGTGTCTTACGTGAAGATTTTCCTTATCGCTCGATATCACGCAATACAGATAGACTCTCAGAATAACGTCGCTTCAACGTCCCAGCAAACAAGGAAACGACGGAGGGACTTAAAGGCTGCCGCAGTTCTGGCCGTGATCGGTGGGATTTTTATTCTCTGCTGGTTTCCTTTCTTCGTTGTGCAGACTGTTCACAAATTCGGCAAAGGAAACATTAGCCCTATCTATTTTAACATTTTTTTGTGCGTGATGTACTCGAACTCCGCATTAGACCCTGTTCTGTTGTTTTTGTTTAACGTTGAGATCAGAAGAGCTCTGGTACGACTATACTGCAGAACATTCCAAAAGACTACGCCTCAGGTTCCACAGTCAGAGCTCTCGTCTTTTTTAACCAGGCAGGCCAACGAGGAGCTAGCAGCAATTGCAAAGGGGTAAGGACTTGTATTACCACCGTCACGTGTGACAAAACAAATATCAGTAGTGAAGAAGTTGTGCTTCTCCGTTGTCTTCTTGGTCACGGTACGATAGAGCATCCATTATGGAATTGGTCGCGCAATACTACTCTTGTCACGCTATGGTCTTCTTCTGTGACAATTCAAATAACGGACTGAGGAGGAGACTAACAAACTGGGTCTTACCATTTATATAATAAATCAGTTATTTGGGAAATTCGCATTCTTGTCACGCAGTACTTTTCTCGGAGACAAACAAAATATCAGTTGCGTAGGAGTAGCAAAGTAGGTCAATGTACTCTATAAGCTGTATAAAATAAAGTTACATACCGCTATTCTCGTTACGTAACCTTCTTAATCATGTAACAAAGCAAATAACTGCTGAGACGGAGACTAACAGTGGGTTATGTCCATGAAGCGTCACGCAAAAACCACGCCCAGTGGCTGCAAAAAAGACTGACGAAGTAGGTTATGAACCCTTCTTGCATATACCAAGAGTGAGCCAAAATACTGATAAACAATGAGAGACACCAAGAGAGACTCAAAATGCTAATAAACAAAGAGTGATATCATAAGAAAGTGCTGTTTAGTAGCTTTTACGTAAATGGTCATTAAGAATTCCATCCACGGACTCAAAAGTTAGATAAAATGTTCAACTTCCCGCGCAGGCAACCGTGGACGACAATCCTACCGGAAACAAGTGAAGATATACTGTAGAGGCAGAGACCGATACAACATAGATTTTCGGCTGGCCAAAACAGTCTTCTTCAGAGGTACAATGAGGACAATTTGCATTGCATTGCTATACGTGTTATAGAGTAATAGCTTTTGCGCAATAACGGAAATACGTAATAAGAGTAATGACATAGCTGACAGTAAGGAAACAAAATAAATACTGAATAAAAACAGGAAAATAAAAAATAAAAAGACTCGTTTATTCCCATCGCATGTCTGAAGGTGCGAGTAAAAAGTTGTTACCGGAAAAAATGAATAAATATTGCAATTGATAGAAAGATAGAGTCGTCTTGTCATCACTGAAATCAAGAATATTGAAAATAAATGAATCATAAGAAAAACGAAGATCGCAATCGGTGTATTCATATTCGTTATAATCACGTACTGAGGAAGCGCAATAGTACATTAATGCACTAGGTATACGCTAACAGATATCGTGGATTTCACGACATCCGGAAGACTCTGTTACCAGAGCTACTCGTTTCAACAGCTGACCAAAAGAAACGAGGGCTCTGAGAACCAGAATGCCTGGTTGGTATCACTAGCGACGCCGGCACAATCGCAAGCAGAAGATAGTCGCGTCTGGAGGAAACTTATATTATCCACCTCGTCTCCGCGTTCAAAATGGCGGGAGAAGAAACCCCTGCACAGACTGGACAAGGCTGCTAATATACTCTAAAAATCTGGAGTATAACCCCTACACAGACTGGACAAGGCTGCTAATATACTCTAAAAATCTGGAGTATAACCCCTGCACAGACTGGACGAGGCTGCTAATATACTATAAAAATCTGGAGTATAACCCCTGCACAGACTGGACAAGGCTGCTAATATACTATAGAAATCTGGAGTATAACCTCTGCACAGACTGGACAAGGCTGCTAATATACTCTAAAAATCTGGAGTATAACCCCTGCACAGACTGGACAAGGCTGCTAATATACTATAAAAATCTGGAGTATAACCCCTGCACAGACTGGACAAGGCTGCTAATATACTCTAAAAATCTGGAGTATAACCCCTGCACAGACTGGACAAGGCTGCTAATATACTATAAAAATCTGGAGTATAACCCCTGCACAGACTGGACAAGGCTGCTAATATACTATAAAAATCTGGAGTATTTTATCGCGTAAAACATGATGAAATGTCTTCGTTTCGTTTGAACAACAGTTTCACATTATCAAAACACAAACATGGCTGTAGTTTCCTGCGCAGCCGATATTTGGGTCGTCAGGTAACGCTCCTCTCCGCATGGCTGCCAATCGCTGCAAAATATCTTTTGAAAATGCCATTTCATCGTTTGTCTTGTGACAAAATACCGCACGAGCCATGGCAAAAAATTGGGTGACATTTGCCTTTAATTTTTTTATCTCGTCCCCAGACCCCCAATTTGACCATTAAAATCACTGCGAAAACGCCATTTTTTAAAGGGAAAATCAAAATTTCTTCCATTTATGAGTTACTTTTCTGAAATCCACGCTCGGATTCCAGTAATTTGGTTCTTATTCTATCTGGAAACGTTAAAATATTTTAAAAACTTAAAAAAAGTCCCGTCATTTTGACCTTGAAGTGAGCAACTTCGTATAAAGGCTTGTATGGAGTCCGACCGCGCGGTCATTGCTTTAAGCGTTCTATCCTGTTGTAACTCATTTTAACAGGCGCAATGTCAACATCCACACTCGGTTTTGAAGAGACTGGGATCTTGTGAACATTTTGGTGGGAAATATGTTTTACTTGGATCGAAAAAAATCCCGTCATTTTGCCATTTTTTCAGTGCACTATTCTTCGACTGAGCCAGTTTTGATTTCTATTAGTCTGTATCTATTCGCATGCTCTTCTGTCAATGCATGGCCTGGCAATTTGTGAATTACTTTTCGGAAATCCACACTCGGATTCCAGTAATTTGGTTCTTATTCTATCTGGAAACGTTTTTAAAAAAAAGTCCCGTCATTTTGACCCTGAAGTGAGCAATTTCGTATAAAGGCTTGTATGGAGTTCGACCGCGCGATCATCGCTTTAAGCGTTATAACTCTTTTTAATAGGTAGGGGCAATGTTAACATCCACACGCGGTTTTGGAAAGACTGGAGTCTAGTAAATATTCTGGTGGGAAATCTGCTTTGGTTCGAGCGAAAAAACCTCCGTCATTTTGCACTTTTCAGCCGCACGATGCTTCGACTGAGTGTATTATGGCTTCCTTTGGTCAACATCGTGTTTACGTTCGCTTGCTGGTCTGTCAGTGCATGGCCTTGCGGTGAGAACGAGGGAAATCAGAAAGAAAGCGGAAATCACGGCTATCAATTAAGGAAACCGGCCCGCGCTTCAAGGTTAAATAAACAAGCAAGATAGTATTGATATCGGAAATATTTCCGTATAATCCCATACAATAGCGCGCACGCCCGGAGCAAAAGTCTCGTCTGAGGGGTCAATATTTTGGTATGTGGAGTATTTCGGAAGTATTTCCGCCACGTCATTTTGAAAGTGGAGAAGGCCCTGGGGACGAGGTTGGAACATTCGTCACTTCAGAAACGAGAAGGAAACTGGGCCGAGTGAACTTTCGCAACGACTTCTGGGATCGTTACAAGGGACGCTTCTTTTGTCTCTGTCCCCAGTAACAGTCCCAGAAGTCGTTGCGAAAGTTCACTCGACCCAGTTTCCTTCTCGTTTCTAAAGGAATGCAGTGTAAGCATAAGCACAATCACAAGAATAGAAAGAGTTTTAATCCTTGTGCTTATACTTGGGTTTATATTTGTAGCTAAGACGAACCCGTTTTAACTTTGCCCTAGAAAGTGCTGTTACTTGCTATGCTCATGCTGTGCTTGAAAACGCCATTTTGAAGACCAAGAGTATCCCAGGACGTGGTGCATTGCCTAATTATCTGACAAAGGGTCCACGACAGGCCAATTTCGATATAAAGTTGAGCCTCCCGTAAGCGAACACTTACTGATCGTGTTTAAATAAAGGATCTACTACGACTTTGAATTATATGAACCTGTAGTAATTTTAATGTGCAAAGCACTCATCAGCGCAAAATATTGTATCTAATTATATCATCTAGCTATAATCCCAATACAAGCAACTATGGTATTTTTTTCGTATTTTTCAAACTGTCCAAATTAAAGATTAATTTGGATAGTTTTCGTATGGACTTTTCTTAAGAAAATTGAAACTATCGAATTACTCAGAAATTAGACAGTTTCTTTCAGCCAATCAAAACGCAAGTAAAACAATAGAAATAAACTTTTAACCAATCAGCGCGCAATCCTTTCATCCAATTATTTCCAAATTGGGCAACATGCAGTCCTCTAACCTATACATATTGAGTTTTCCCGAGATATGAAAACCAGGCTTAAGAAATTTGGTATTTTGGAAAAGTGGTGGCTTAAAAAAGAGGTGGTGGTCCGTCGCACATAGGGGTTCCACTTTATCAAAATTCTAATAAATGTATTTTGTTTTATTCCCTAAAGCCTCGGAGCCAGGTAAGAATTTTAATATATCAAAATAGGCCTATTAAACTGATAAATGGCCAAAATTGTAATTGACAACTAACATTTGTCCTTCTCCCAATTATGCTGTGTTCACACCAGGGCGAAACATGTTTTGTCTGATCACGAATTAAACATGTTTCACTTATTAAAGTGTTCACATCAGGCGGCGCATGCGTAAATCATGATCGAAACATGTTTACTTTGAGAATGATTGAAACTATCTCACGAGGTAAGATAAGATAAGATAAGATAAGATAAGATAAGATAAGATAAGATAAGATAAGAACTTTATTAATGTGTCAAAATCACTAGCATACAATGTACACTAATTGGGGACACCAAATTACAGTCGAACCTCTCCTTACGGACACCTCTCTAATACGGACACCTCTCTATTACGGACAGTTTCCTATGTCCCGACAAAATTCTCACATATTTTCTTTAAAAAAGACCTCTATAATACGGACCCTCTCTAATACGGAAAACGGACACTAAATCGCAAATTCATATAAATTTAACCTGTTTATTACGGACACTCCGGTGATCAGGTGATGATAGTTTGAGTAAGTAATACAATTTCCTGTTTGTGGTTACAAACATATATCGCAAGACGTTTTCAGAATTGTACTTTATAAATTTCACAGCATTGCGTTATAGTTCGTTTCGTTTTAAAACCATGCAGTGATTCGTATACCTTATGTAGCTGAGAATTTTACAATGTAGTACACTACTGATAGACAGTGTCTCAATGCTGTATATTAATCAATTTAGATGCAGTTAAAAGACGAGTGTGGGCCTCTTTATAGTTACTGAACAAAAACTGTTAGTGGAGTCTTAAAAGTGACGTCATCGTGGTGACCTCTATAATACGGACACTTTGCTCTGTCCCTTCGGTGTCCGTATTAGAGAGGTTCAACTGTACACTATAATTACAATAATAATCTAATAATTAATGAAATCTAAAATGTATGTACAGATATAAATGTAGAAAAAGTATATAAATATATAAGATCGATTATCAGTTATTACATAAAAAACAGTCTTTACAAGTATTGTCCAGCAGATTTGTGAAGTCAACCAATTTAATGCGCTTTTTAAAAGTGTCTAATGATTCAGATGAACTAACAGATTTGTCAAGTTTAGACCACATAGCAGGGCCAAAATAAGTCAGGCTGTGTTTGCCGTAAGCAACAGTCCACGGTTACATGCTTTAACTTCTCTATAAATCGAGCCCGGGGGTGGGGACTCCCATATGAAATCGGCGGGGATGCTTGTCGTCTCGCTTAGGAGTGTAAGTTTCGGATTTTGGTCTCACTTAGGGTGTTATGGGCAAAACGCCATTATATTTAGCCGTCAAAGTCTCGTTTAGGGTTGCACGCGAAGAAATATTAATATAATATATTTGTCTGTGTTTTAAAATGGTCTCTTTTAGGGGTAAAAAAAGATTGAGCCACGCCCAGATTGGTCTCCTTTAGGGGTTTAATTCAAAATTTCCAACGAGCATCCCCGCCCCTTTCAAATGGGAGTCCCCCCCCCCCCCCCACCCCCGGGAAATCGAGCTCTATTTTTTTTTCTGTTCATGTGTAATTAGAAACATTTTATGCGAGCTTATGCAAGTTTCGTGAAGCAAGATAAATTATAAAACCAGGCGTGAGACGCGTTTTGAAATTGACAAATAATGTAAACAACGAAATTGCAAACATTTTATGGGAAACGTGTTTCGTTGCAACATGTTTGCTCTAAACATGTTTCGATCGTGATGTGAACACAGCATTAGACTCTGTTCGTTCCAACCAGATTAAGGTCATTAATTAATTTAAATATAAGCGGAAAAAATACGAGATGAGTCATTGTAACAAAAACAATGATTTTATAATAAAAATACGTCATTTTAAGTTTACATAGTCTCCTACCCGACCGTTACTTGGGATGTCACGCAACGCTTCTCTCTGCTGCGTGACAACCCAAAAGAGTCGAAAGTTTATTTTGAGCAGGGGATTTCGGTTACATCGTTCATCGGCGATTAAAACCGCAGTAGTCTATGTAATGTTTTGCTCCTTTTCACAATATTGTCCATTACTCGGAATTTTGGGTCCTGTAATTGAAAACAAAATATGGTTTTATTATTTTTTTATGGTTTATTTGGGGAGTTTGCATTCGTTTATACTTTTTCCAGGAAAAAATAGTGGAAAAGTTGTCTCCTTTATTTTTTCCGGGATCTTTGTAACAGCTAGAGTAGTTTTCAATTGAGATTCGTCAAATCAAAAGCGAAGTAATCACTCTTGATCTGGCCAATGACCTACTGCGTACGTAGGCAATCGCAATGAACCAATGTTGAATCAGAACTCGAATACATGTAGCCGGCGCAAAGCGCGGGGAAACAACTACGAGCAAGTCACGATTATTTTTGGTTTTCAGTTATGACTGGTTGATAAAGTAGCACCAATCACTAAGCGTAGCAATGCAAAACCAATTAAACGTAATTGCGCAAATATTTTTCGACACTCAATTGAAAACTACTCTATGATAGCAAACTGTATCTTTGCAAATCAGCGAAAGTTGAAAAAGTTTCTGTTTATCTTAATTAATGTTCAAGATTCATTGCTTCACCGCTGTGAATAGATTCAAGGCCTCCAAAAACTCTCGAAACTTTTCGCAAGCTCACCTAGTTAAAACAAAATCCCCATTTTTTGTCCCTGACGTAATTGTCGGTTGTTGAGCACCATTTTGTTTTCCTTCCATCTGTGGCACATGAATGGTACAGTTTGCCATTGAACTTGAATGGAAACACGCAACAGTCTCCGCCAGAATTTCCACCGTGTGTGTCCTCACCGCTCTCGCAGTTTTCTGAAATAAAAATATATAGTTATTTACAGAATGTGTTTGAAGTGTTCTGTACCGGGGGGGGGGGGGGGTACTCCTCAAATTTCTTGTGGGGGTGGGGGTTGAGGCCCACTTCTTGAAATCCTTAGTCATTCTAAGACCTAAATTACCCCATTTTAGACCCAAGTTCAGTGCAATACTCGATACCCATTTTCAGGCCAGAAGGCAAAACACAAACATTTTCAGACCGAAACGGTTCAAAAACCGCACCCACTTAAGCCGGATAAACCTAAAGAATGATATTGTTTAAGTAGGGGATTACTCCAGTTCTGAAGGAGAATCTCGAGGACCTTAGCGTTCTCAGATTTTGTATCGGTCGGTCGGAGTGAAAACAAAGTCAGACCAAAAAACGGATGGAAGTCTGGAACTAGGAGGCCAGGTATTCGCGCGCATAGTTTGCTCTGGAGCCTGGAAACAGGAAGACGTGGTCATGAAATCAAAATGGTAGACGACAAAGTTGATGTAGAAATCTGAGAGTTCGCAAAAAATGGTAAAATAAGCTTGGAAACCACAACTCAGGTGCAACCTACCCTCTATCATGTGTATTATAACGTTCCGTAGCTACTAGAAGACATGGTATGGCGGGATATTTTCTTTTTTTGCCTTTTTTGTTGATTTTGTTGTTGTTGTTGTTGTTGTTTTATGAAAACGCCAAAATCTGGGTCTGTCAGACAACGACAAATGGAGAAAACGCTAGGTTACCAAAAAAATCATATATTTTGAAGAACAACTGCACGCGTCGAATGGGCTACTTAAGCATAAGCAAGTGATAAGCAAAAGAACAAGTAGAATATAATAAAAGGCGCACTCAAAATATTCCTCTGATTTTTATTCTAATGTAAAACTGTCCTAACGTTGATAGGTACTCCTAACGTTGATAGGTACTCCTTGTCTTAACGCATTGTACGTCAGTAAGCGCTGTGCTAATTAGACCACTTAACTTCTGTGTTTTATTTATTTTTAGTGCAATCTGCAAGGCTTTTGATTTTATTATAAGAGATTTGTGTTATTCATGTACTTGTTTTGCCCCGCCAAGATTAGCTTTCCAGCTATTTCCAGGGCAAACCAAACCACCCAACTTTTGTGTTATTGTACAAAAAATAAATTGTTGTTGTTGTTGTTGTTGTTGTTGTTGTTGTTGTTGTTGTTGGTACAAGACTAAAACCACTTCACTGAAATATTTAACAACTCACCGATCCAGCACTTGGAAGCAATAACACGCTCTCTAAAACGATAGACAGTACACTTTGCAATGTTGTTTCGAAAGTCCGATTCAGCCACCTGGTTGCCAGGGTTAAGTTGGACTCGAATGAAAAACGGATGGTATGAACCTGACTTGATGTACATATCAGTGTAATCAATCCATTGACAGTCAATCTTGTGGCTGTAGATATCGAAACATCCGGGAGATATGCCTTGGTCGCCGCCCCCGCTGCAATTCCACTTCTTCTCAAAGCCATGGTCACACTTTGTGTCCTCTAAACAGAAGCTGGCTTTGTGTCCTTGCGCTTGCTTCGTGTTGTCACTCTTTTCTGAAAAGTTATTGAAAACCCGTTTTCAAATAATTATGCAACTAAGTTAGCGATTCGAACTTGCGCGGAAACTTGCGTGGAGAGTAAAAAGTGCTTTCACGAATCGTCGCGAGTACACGCGAGTCGCAAACATGTTGGCGCGCCAACATCATTTTTTTTATTACAATAAAAATTAGAGCATCGTGTGTCGTCTTGCTTTGGGTGCCAATAGTTCGTAAATTATCTATGCTTGCGGGCGAACTGAATATGATCTTTATCAACGTGAACGCAAGCCATCGCATATGCGCCCATACCGATTCAAACAAGAACGCGGAAACCGAGCCTAGTGGTTCATCAGCTGGCATACTCCATTTGTAGATTTATAGCATTAAAATCTTAAACGTGTTAGGAAATGCCTGTTGTCAAGCGACTTGCCATTTCGGACGATTTATCCAACTTCTAGTGTGAAACGTACATTTCTTTACGCTCATGTAAAATTTATCAGGCCAACCTTATATTTAAGGAGGCTCGACTCGGTGTTTTTTGCCGTGAGGTGTATGTTTTGAAATCAAACTTCCATAGGGAAGACATGCTAAAAATAATCTTTTAGGGCTTGATGGGCAAAACAGTTATAAAGCAAAACATTTGCATAAAGCAAAATATTTCCAAAATGTTCTTATTATTATTTCAAAACTGCCAGCCGTTAAAAAAAAATAATTGCAAAGAAAAGGACAATCATTCTTTTAACGGCTGGCTGTTTTAAAATAATATGTAAGGGAATTTTAGAAATATTTAGCTTTATGCAAATTATCTGCTTTATTACTGTTTTGCCTATCATGCCCTAAAAATGATCAGTTTTGATTTCCTCGAAAACCGTCTTATATATTTTCTTGAAACTTCGTCTGCAGCTAGCGATACGTGAGTACTACAAAATTTGAAAATTTCATTATAAAGCGTCTGAAAACTGAACAAAGGGCAATAAGATGGCGTTGCTATAGTAATCGCTGTCGCTTGGAAACCAGTGACACATAGAACTTTGTTCACATTTGATAAACTTTAAGAAGTATGAAAGCAATCAAAGTATGTCTTCCCTGCGAAATTTTCATTTCAAAACATACACCCCGCTGAAAAAAAAAAGGTCGAGCCTCCTTAAGGGCACTTAAACTACTCTCGCTTTAAATATTAATCTGATGCCTCTAGATACACCTTCGTTATATAAGGTAAGGCTAAATAGAAGAACATACAGTTAGACCATACTTAGCAGATCATAGGTAGCAAACGTCTCCATGGAGTGGTAATGCGCATGGCACTGATGATAGTCCCAGGCGGATCTGGGTGCGTTTGGCCGGAAGTCATTCCATCCCGTGTTTTCAATTTTAGTTGTAAATCTCAGCAGACTTCGCTCTTCATGGGACCAAGTTCGCCTATCGGCCCTAAATCACAGAAAGGGAACAAAAGTGTTAAAATTCAGTGCTTATCGTCCTGTAGCTCCATTTATAACAAGCGCCCCCCCCCCCCCCCCCCCATCCCCCTTTTGGGTATTGCTTTTCGCTTACTTTATTCACAGAATCGGACGTTGAAGATGCTACCCCAGAAAGCTACCTTATGGAAGAAAGTGATAAGGAATGAAGACATTGAGGTATAATAGAGAATTATATTTTGACTTTTTGAACCATTCATCGTTGTTCTGACTATGCGAATTGTACATTTTCTGTTATTGTTCATTAAAGGGGCAGTATCACGAGGTCGAAACTTGAAAACGTCGGCCCACGTTTTCAAGTTTGATTCCGCAAATTCAAACAGGTCGTCGAGAAGTGGAGATATTTGTTGAATCACAAAATCCCTTTTGATAGCCGGAAGAAAGAAAAAAAAATCAATTTTAACAGTAATATGTCCAAAATTCCGGTGCAAGAATAGTGAACAGTGCCGCGCGTGGAACCTCGTGATACTGCCCCTTTAACGCGCTTTTTCGCGCTTGCGGGTTTTCGTCAAAAATTAGAAAAAATAGTACCCTCCCTAATAAGTGCCCCCTCTTCAATAAGCGCCCCTCCCTAATAAGCGCCCCCTCTTCAATAAGCCCCCTCCCTAATAAGCAACCCCTCTCCAATAAGCGCCCTCCCTTGAGCTACCAAAAATAAATAAGCGCCCCGGGCGCTAAATCGAATCATTACGGTAACTCAATATATACTGTGTATAATTTTCAGAAGTCATACTTTAGGATGCCTTTGATAGATAAGACTGAAGAGCGACTACCTCATTTCATGACTCAAACTGTTTGATTTATATCATAGGGGGGAGGGGGAGAGAACAGCCAGTTTAAGCTAGTCTACATACTTGTAAATCGCGTCTGCGCTTTTTGCAAGGCAATTTTCCTCGTGTGCACATCGCAGCCAATCCACTGTCTTGGCTTCCAGACGCATTTCCTTCATTAGAACTTCCGTGTTAACTACCAGATCTGGTAATGCTGAGGAGAAATAAAAAAAATTAAAACTGTTAATGTAGAAGCCGACGAGGTAATGTTTAGTGGTTTAATCAATTTATTGGACTTGTCATTCGCAGCACATGGCTTTTAGCTCTTTTAATTTCACTGGTATTGCCTTTTATGGTCTTGACTACGGGCTGGATTTTCAGCTCGGATTAAAATTTACCCGACTGAACGAACTGAAGTAAAAAGACAGAGATAAAAATAACAAAGAGCTCGACTGAAAAATAAACTTGAGTGTGCAACTCATTGTCATTTAAATGACAAAAAATGGTCTTAGGCTGATCCGATATTAGTAGCGTAAATTCAATTGCGTTTGACATTGGTCCCAAAGAGACTTTTTTCGTAAATAAATCAATCAATCAACTTTGTTTAACGAGGGTGCCATTTAACAGTCAAACATGTGGCCCTCGCATTTCAGGTCGAATTGGAATTTAGAAATGTTAGTTTTTGAGGAGCGAGGAAAAACCGGAGATCCCGGAGAAAAAACCCTCGGAGAAAGGATGAGAAATAACAACAAACTCAACCCACATATGACGCCGAGTCCGGGAATTGAATCCGGGCCACATTGGTGGGAGGTGAGCGCTCTCACCACTGCGCCATCCCTGCTCCCTGCTCCCCACAACCTTGCGCGTGTCAAGTGACACCTAAGGAGTCACTTACTTTCAGGAGACTGGTAGCCACACAATAAAGGGTTATTGGCGAATTTTCGGTCCAACTTGTTGGATGACCTGAGAATAACACTCCTTGTTGCTTCTATTCGCGTCGAGTGTGTTGCGGAAACCGTTATATTTAGAAAGGGAGCTCATCAGACAGGGACAGTCAGCTAGGAAATTTAAGCAAAGACTTTTGGTCGATTTTCGTATTTCACCATTTTTTGAATTCCTCCACTTCCACAGTCAAACCTTGAATCGTATCATGCAGTCTACCTAGCCTACCAAGCCTACCAGGCGTCCCTCGTTATTCTAGCGCGGTGCAGCGTGAGGATTTGTGGGACGGATACACTGAAGCCGGTGGACTCACTTCGCATTTTGCATCCTTCCCACGATTCCCTGTGCACCCTATTTCTCACTCCTCCCCGTCCCAACTAATAAGTGCGTCTTTTGTTTGCATAGGGAAGAAAATGTCGTTTGGGGCACAAATAAAGAGCGGCTTGGATTTTCAGAAAGGCAGCAACAGCTTGAAAATTTAGGAAATAGAGAGGGAGACATGAGTACAATAGTCCAGTTTCGAATTCGCTGTGGTCGCTGAATGAAAGCATTGAAGACGCATTTACAGGGTTAGCCTCAATCTGAAGTGATAAATTCACAAATTCAGGCGAGAAGATGACCTGTTTAGAGCTCTGTCTATTGTTTAATTTTCAAATTTCACGCACCTTCTGCCGGTATTTGTGAATATTTTACATCAGGTCGAGTCTAACCTGTATCAATGTGTCATTGGTGTTTGAATTCAGCGGTAATTTTAAATACGAAAATGGCTTATTCCTGCGTTCCTGACAATCCGACTTCTGAAAGGGTAGCTTAATAGACCTTTCACGTTAGTCGACATGCTTTATTTATACGCGCTAACACTACCAACACTGCACTGCGGACATGATTGTTCCTTCAAGGGGCCGGTGTATTTACAAAGGACACATGCTATTAAAATGATTAAAGAAGAGTAAATGGACAAACAGGTATCGTTGGGTCTGAGACCTTACCGTCAACACAAATAACTCCTGCCAGTTTATACCTGCTGCTACACGTTGCATTCGCCCAGTTATCGCGTTGACAATTGTAAATGGAGATCTCATCCACCCCGCATATTACACCAGACATGATGACTCTTAGATTTGTTGGACCGAAATAGTTCTGCGTGGCAGCTTGGCTGGCGTATCCGAGCTTCAACTGTCTGCACACTACCATGGCTTCCTCTATCCGCCAGTCATCCGCACAAACTGTTCCCCATCTTCCACCATGAAACACTTCAACTCGACCCTCGTAAGAATTTGCACCGCCTCTCAGCCGAATCTGTGGAGAACAATCGTGAAAAATAGCCGAATTTAGACAGTAATTGTGTAGAGGCCTTGAATTATTGTGTCTAGTGCGCATATGCGTATAGACAACACGCTATCGACAGTGTCACAGGAATTTTGTTATCAACCTGACTTAGTTTTTTTTTTTTTTTTTAAACAGAATGACGGCTGTAACAATGATGCAGCCATTCATCACCAGGCAACCGGAAATTAGTAGAGATGGCCTTCAACAGGTAGACCCCAAAATTTCAAAAGTAGAAAGGTTGAATTGAACATCTAAAAATTTAAAAGCGTTCAGAAGACACATGCTCCCCAAAGGGAGCCTATTTTTCCTTTAAGACGGGAGTTGTCCTAAATAGAACTCTCTGATTTTCCGACAATGTTTAAGACAGAATTCCTATATTTGAGATCCCGTCTAATACATTTACAAATTGTTCTACTGGCTTTGTTGAAGTGTAATTAAGGTTGACATCAATGCCGAAGTTAAAGACAATCCGCGCCAACAAAACACTGGTTAAAATTCGGCTTTTGGTGAGGATTCAAGACAAAAAGTGATGAAATCGATACTCCGCCCGAGACAAACCCCCTGGAAACCATACTATGTCGGGCCGCACGCGCGTCCCCGTTAAGGCCAAATAAGGAAGTACCCCCCGGGGGGAGAGAGGGACTTCTTTACAGTGAGGTTTCAACTTTGCCACTTCCCGGGGGGACTCTAATATATAAGCTTTACGGATATGTACCGCTGTAATTTTGTTTACATTCTAGGGTAAAGTCGTGTAAATTTTCTACACGTTTTGTTTTTCTACAGTGCTCACGGAAGAATGCGCTGGTCAGTGTAGTATATATGTTGTCTTACGGAAAATATTTACCAAATGAGATGTCTGTAAAACGAAACGTGTTCCAATTAAGTGAATAATGCAATATAGATTGAAAATTTTGGTTTTATGGTTGAAAAGTAAGGTAAACTCCAGAGTTGATATCTTGACTGCACAAACGCTTTTCAGTCTCGGGAGTGCAGAAAATGGCGTTTTAGGGGGTAACATAACAAAAAATTGACTTTGTGAGTACTGTTAAAAATTGTCTAAGTACGCCCCTGACTAATACAAATCATCACGGCACGGCAACTTGGTTGAGAGATGGCTTTCCATTGAAAGTACTAGTGGGTCTGGGATAGGGTACGGATTTCTGGTGTCTAGTCTAGAATAGGGTTGGAGAATGCAGCTGAACATGCATGGTCTGATATTTAATCGCGGTCAAACGAGAGAAATTTGCAAAAGTTAAGCAAAGAACTTAAAAGTTTAGGTTGTCATTTTCACTGTTTAAAGTTTAATATATTGCCAATACACTGTCAATTTACCAAACGTTTTGAAAGTTTACTAAAAAAGTTCTAAGCAGTTAAAAACTGTGAACTGCAGAATTGTCGGCGCCATTTGCCAACGTAATTTTGATCAGGCGCAAAGAGTTTTGGTCAGTTTTCAACGGAAAAAGCTCATCATTTTAAATAAAAATTAAAAGATAGTAATATCAAATATTTTTTTATACATCCTTGCCCATATTTCCATTTAATATTAAATAAAATCCAACTAAATAAAACGAAAAACGCCTCGGACGTTTGACCGCGGTGGAGTCTGGTATAGGCATACCATCACCCAAAAATACACCGAGTACCCCCTGGAGAGGGGGATCGCTACGAGAAGTGAAAAAGTTAGAATTTCAAGTGTAAACAAGCCCACGCTGTCATAAAACCTTATGGCCTTGAAGCTGTGGCACATTGCATCTGACGGAAGCATCTTCGTAATGCGAACACCCTGATCTCTGCCATCCTTTGTCTTTACACTGACCGATGCCTCTTTCAGCTCCTTGGCAGCGAACGTCCTGTAGCATTTTCTGAAAAGTAAACAAAATGGAGCAAGCTTCACTGATTGTGATTTGAGAGCGGTTTTCAATTGAGTTTCGAAAGTAATTAGGTTTCTGTGGTTTTGTATCCCTACGCTCGCTTTGTGATTGGTTACAAAAATCAAACAAAAGGGAAGCCAAGACATGCAATCGTGACTTGCTCGCATGCGTTTTCCCACACTTGGTGCCAGCTACATACACAGTCGAACCTTGGCACCAGCTCTAGCTATCCGCCCCAGAGAGGTGTTGCCTTACAAACTAGTGAAATTTGACCGAACCTTAGCCAACCATGTCCGCTTTACAATGGTGTCCGCCCTATCGGGATAACCGCCTTACGATGGTGTTCGCCTTGCAGGGATGTCCGCTTTAAGAGAGTTGACTGTTTAATCATTTTAATAATCTTGATGAAAATTCAGAAGATCTAGAACTCGTTCACGTTTACTGAACCGACTTAAAAGCTTACCTCTCCAATCCCCCTTCCAAAGTACGCATTCTTTGCTGACATAGCTGCTGACCCATATCCCAGTGACCTACAGACGACATTAGCCTCCCTAATTGTCCAGTGGTCATCACATATGGTGCCCCACGTGTCACTTGCTTTCACTTCCACTCGTCCTTCAGCCACTAAGGCCCCACTGCGGAGTCGTATCTCTGAAGACTTAACATCAGAAGCGAAATACACAAATATTTATGAGCTCGTTGGTTAAAAAAGAAACATAGTTTATGTGTGCTTACTATTTGTCAGAACTGGCCGGCCGCACCGGCCAATTCGTAAGTAGTATGTCATTATTTGTCAGAAACGGCCGGCCATCCCGCAAATTTAAAAATAGCATGCATTATTAAAAAATTCATTATTTTGATAGTGATAACGAGGACGATGGCGATGACGATGATGATGATGATGATGATGATGATGATGATGATGATTTCTTATTAATCCTCGCTTAATTCTACGCAGTGAATAAGTAGATTCCAGAATACGGAAGAAAAAACGGTTTTGTGGGATGATCGTGAAATGAAGCAATGAAAAGTACAAAAATAAAAAGCCACCGAAATACTCTCCTAAATCTACTTACTATTTCTGTCATATTCTTCCGCGCGCATTTGATGTTTACTGCTCTTCGACCTTCACACTGATGTCGAGCCCACCCTGCATGGTCACATGACACAATCGACGACTCCCATCCTTTACACGTGACTTGGTCCAGCCAATAGACGGGGTCCACATCATGTACTGTCTCTGAGTATGACTCCAGTTCCTCCGCATTCGGAAATCCAAGTTGACCACACAACACGTACGAGTTGACAAATGTCCAGTTAGAAGGACAAATGTAACCCCACTTCCCCTCGCGCTCCACTTGGACCACACCTTCAGATATGTAGTCAGCCTCGATTGGACCAAGTAACCTTAAATTCACGTTTTTGACCTGAATAAAAGAAAGACCTTAATAATCAATGCATTTATTCGTATTCGATACCAAGTGCTTTTCAGAGACTAAAATCCTAATCAACTTTCGCTACTTTTGATACAGCGGGAAAGGACCAAGATTTGAACTAATGAGCCACACGAGCGACGTCCACCCAAGTGAAGTTAAGAAGGATAAGCCTCCCCAGTGGCAGGGGGATCTGGAGGATAGACCACTTAGCTATTTACAAGAATGGCCAAGACGTTGTACTCGGTCTATAGTGAAAAGAATCCTCCAGCAAGTGGTCAGGACGTCAGACTTGAACTCAACACAAACACTATAATATTAAGGCCTGGGTCAGTTAGGCTAATAAAGTATGTAATAATATATTGATACGAAACTTGGCCAAAGGCTTAAACTTGATACGAAGGTTCATTTCGATAAGTAGTTGTCACGAAAATTGCCACACAACTGATTAAGGTATCACATTTCCATATTTTTCTTACGGCTAAGTGCAGGAGAACTTAAGCCACTCTGACTTACAAGATAACGTTTGAATATTTTTTATTACGCAAAGTCATACAGGAAACTACTGAACTAGAAAGCGTGTTCAGGTCACGTAATGATTTAAATGTCACGATTTTGCTGTCACATAGTAGTAACCAGCAAATAGCCATGACGCGTAGGTGGACCACGTTTCCAGTTACATTTGGAAAGTAACTTAAAAGGAAAGAAATAATGCCACTTAAAATTCTCATAAAACACAATTTATTCTTGTCTGCAAGAACACTGAAGGAACAAACCGGAAGTGAAAGCTCAATTGGTCACGTGATAGATTGCCATGAAAATATAAACGTCCAAAAAAGATTGTCTCAACAAGTCGAAGATAAGAAGAAGACAGACCAACCCTCTTACTTTTTTGATGAAATAATGACCGACCCAGTCTTTAATATACCTGATCTGATAGGAAAAATCTCTCAGATACGTCCTAGAAGGATCCTATTCTCAAGTCTAAAATGTTTTTTTGCGACGAGTAGGATTTGTGCTTGGCCGATCTGAGGCATGTCAGACCTTTTATAACAATTTACCGCTTGCGTCACATGGCAGACTCGCTGTTCGAAACCTTGGCCCGCTGATTCCCAAGCCTTGCTGACTCGCATGTTGGCCATCTTCGTTGCTAGTTATAGTGGGAACTCGATATCCCGACAAAACAACGCAAAAAAATTATCTTACATCAAGAAATCATGATTTCCTGCCATAATTGATTCCAATCGAGTGAGAGTTCCTCGCGAGGAAACTTCACAAGTAACGAAATTCCCTTCCCTGAACTTTCTCCGTAGCTTCATGAAGACGGAAGGCGGATTAGAACAGGTTCAACTTCGACCACCATGTTCGTACTAAACCTGGCTCTCAACTTGAGATACACTGCACGAACAATTGCCTTTACCACACACCTTTGACATCCGTTAAAGGTGGCAAAGGCCGTTTTTGCAAAATCTTTGACAAGCTGGCAAAGGCTGTCTTTGATTTAAGTCAAAGGTAGTACACCTTTGACGCTTTTCAAAAGTATAGTAAAGGTGCTGTCAAATGTTTCTTTGACTTGTAGAAAGATCCCTTTGATTCACCTGCTGTGACATGCATCAAATGTCTTGTAATTTTGACGCGCGTTAAAAGAGTATCAAAAGCAAAGTCAACAAGAGGCTATACTGGTAGCCTATACTCATGCGCTTGCATAAGAAAGTTTTGCGGTCTATTTAAATGGATCACTTATGGAATGCTTGAAATTCTTAGATGCATAAATTTGCATGCAAAATCGTGTCGCAAAAAATATAATAAAAAGAAAAACGAAGGCCATTTTTAACTCTTGCGCTTTGCGCATCAGTAAAAAGTACTGTAAAATCTTTGATCAAATTTGTCGCGTAACCTTGTCTTTGAAGAATAAAACTTGTTTCCATTCTGTTTCCATGATGATATATAATTCGTACAGTTCTAATTTCTTGAAGCATTCTCGCCGACAATTTCCTGAAAATGGTAAGCGCTCCAGCATACATTTTGCCATTTCGTAGCTATTGCTTGTAAAGAACCCTTTGCTTCTCCGTGTTTTTTACTTCTCAGCTATCCGAGTTAACCCTTTAACTCCCAGTAATGCCAAATATCAAAATTCACGAAAAATCCCAAATTTCATTTTGTAATTAAAATATTGAAAAACAAATGGTACCATGCAAAAGTACTGCAGAAGAGGTTTCATTTGAATGGTCACACCATAGGATTTCATCAACAGACTCAAAAGTTAGAACAAATGGTACCATGCAAAAGGGCTACAGAAGAGGTTTCATTTGAATGGTCACTTCATAGGATTTCGTTGACAAACTCAAAAGTTAGAATTACACCGCTACATGTCTCCAAAATTGACTCTGGAAATTACAGGGTAAAAACCGGTTAAACGAACCCTCATACTGCGCATACCAAACACATACCTCACCGCTAGCTTGCGATGGTTCAGGCTCAGAAATAACGTCCCTCCGGTGAAGTTTGCAAATTACTCCAGCCTGATGAATTGAGCGGCAGTTGTGTCGCCCCCAGTCTCTACGGGGACAGCGTTCAATGTCATATTCTCTTCCTCCGCATCTGACGTCATCTAACCAAAATTTTCCATCTCCCCGACCAAAGGGAGTTTCTCTAAAACAAAATAAAATAAAGAAGAAATGACAAAGTCACTCACACTAAAAGCATGTTCCCCAGGCCCCTGACATTCGTGAAATTCCCGTCCAAGTAATCTTTACTGTTACCCATGAGTGACCCCCCCCACCCCCCCCCCCCCTTCCCTCCTCCACCCCCCGCCATCCAGGCTTTTCTATCTTTAAGACACTAAACAACAAAGCTACGACTAATAAGCTCCTGACAAGTGAGGGTTGCTGAATCTGTGATAAAAATCTGGATTAGCCGAAGGTTTGTGTTTCAAACCGAAATATCGGGCACAAAAATATATACACATTCAGTTTATTTTGTTCTTCTTGCCTGTCGTTTCTCCACCGTAAGGATCTGTTTGCCGTGTTGTTCTATATTTTCTATCTTTCCCCTTCTCAATCTGTTAACATAAAATCCAATGGTTTTTCAGCGTTTTTGACGTTTCAACATTGAAAGATCCCTATTCCTTTCAGAACTTATATATTACTGGTCATTACTTAAGGCTTCTGAAGATCAAAGCAAACATTACTTATTCGTATTGAAAATAGAACTCAGATAGGTTAATTTCTGTTCAATGTTTTTTCGTTATTGTTGTTGTTGTTGTCGTTTATTTATTTGTTGCTTTGGTTGTTTTTTCTTTGGCTGTCGTGGCCTGCTTTTTTTTTTGATGAAAAATCTGGAGTAAAAAAATTAAGCATAAAGGCACATCGCGTGATACGCAGCTGTGAACGATCACGAACACAGAGATTCCTAGTCACGTCAAGGAGAAGAGATTATCCAGTGACCTTTTAGCTATGTGCGGTATCAATACCTCACCCCACCCCCCAGGCAAAAACACTTGTCTCTTTCCAAGCTTTCAGGAGAGGAGAGGGACTACAGTATAATTAAACGACTTCCATTTTGAACTTGCTTCCGGTTTGCGCCGTCTCGATTATAACACGGGCTGAAACAAGCTTCAAATAAGTTAAGAAGATACAATCTCCAATCCGTTATCAAAAGCACAGTATACAAAAATAGATTCGAAACATGTTTGCACTCTCTCAGGAGTACACTTGGTTGCCTCATTTGATCCTGGGATGGGGTATCTAGGTGACATTTGGTTCCGGCAGCCAAAACTTAAACAGCAGCCGAACCTACCTACATTCGACTAAAGTTACACTAAGAACAAAAACTCACCCTTTGGTAAAGCGTAGCGCGTCAGGAAAGCCAAGCATTCGACAAACCACACTGGCACCTTTTATATTCCATCCATGATCACAAATCGCTCTCCATTCGCCGTCATGTTTCACCTCGACTCTTCCTTCGTAAACGTGTTTTCCTCCGATTAGGCGCACCTCTGAACCCCTTGTAGCACTGAATCCCAACATAAGGGCGATAGCAAAGAGGAAACGCCGCATTTTATTCCGATGACCGTCTTGTTAAAACTTAAAATCTACGTTGTAGTCTAGTATTCTTATCCCTTGTCTATGGTGACCTTTACTGCATACGTTCTCAAGTGTGAACACATGCGGCCCAGTCACTATCAGATAACCGGTACGTGACCCTTTGCTTTATGAGCGGTATTGTGTTACATAGATTCGATTTATAAGGGATGGACCATTAGAAAAGTGATGGGGGGGTGGGGGGGTGGGAACTTTGGGAGAGGCAAGAAATTTTTTTTTGTCCACCTAAGGTGGAAATCTTTTTTTTTTTTTTTTTTTCACTCGATGGCTGGAATATTTTTTTTTTTTTTGCGATAATGCGTGGGAATTTTTTTTTTCTTAATAATTTACTGGGAAATTTTTTTTTGTTTGCTTTTGCCCCACCCCCACCCCCCCCCCCCCCAATCACTTTTCTAATGGTCTATCCCTGAAGGTCTGCTGTATGGAAACGCAACGGTTTTCTAACAAAACTTAAGAATTGGAATGTTTTATGAAAAAAATGACTTACCCTGTTGCTGTATTGTATTCTGTGTTGTTTCATCTGCTTCTCGGGTCGATTTAACGCGATTTCGGCGAGTTATCGTCATTTGGGTGCCCGGGTTTGGGTGTTCGTAGCAGTGGATCACTCAAATAACGATTACATGCCGAAATCGCGTTAAATCGACCCGAGGAGCAGATGAAACAACACAGCAACAGGGTAGGTCAATTTTATTTACAAAACATTTGAATTTTTTTCAAACAAAACCGTTGCGTTCCCTGCGTTCCCATACAAACCTTTATAAATCGAATCGTTGTAACACAATACCGCTCATAACGGCAAGGGTCACATAGTGAGCTCGGGCCGCATGTGGTGTTTAAATAGGTGAATGAATGAATCGATGGTTGTTCTTCTGGAAAGTAACCTGATCTTTGTTTTTATTTTTTTCGGTTGTAACGCAATAGACTGTTCAGTGAGGTCAGTAAGCGCGCGCGAGACCATACGAGCTCGAGAGCTAGAGGGGGGCCTTGCGTACGTCGCTGGATCTAAAAGGAAGAATACTATGCACTTATTGCCTGAGTTAGGTCGGGCCGGACGGGAAAATATTTGGCTCGAGGTCATGGCGCACGGACCTCGCGCAGACTAGAAAGTAGAAGAATAGTCGTGCAGTGCGAGGTCGCTTGAACTCGAGCGGGGCCGGACGGCTTTTTCCGCACCGGCTCACGTCAACCCGTCCGGCCGCGCTCACGTCACCTTGCGATTCTATTTTCTGTAGGATTGCGTCAGCGGGGCCGTACGGTCATATTATAACATGAAATATCATAGCATTGAATGGTCTTCTCTTCTTCCGTCTTCTCTTCTGCATGCGTAAGGTACCGCGGGGTTGGTGTTTGAGTGCGTCACTTGCTTTTTTCGTGTCTGTAGAGTGTCTGACAAAATTAAGAATTCAAAACTCCAAAAATAAAAGAAGGAGTACTTGCTTTACTTCAAATGCAATAAGCTTAATGTCACAATTTTAATACTTTTAAAGAGCACGTGTTGTTGTGAGGGCGCGGTAGTGTAGTGCTCAGCGCATGCGTGGTTCGAGCTCTGGTCTCTGCCGTCGTGTTGTTCCGAGCAAAAAAATTTGATCCACGTTGTCTCTCACTGTACCCAGGTATGTAAATCGATCATAACGGCGACATAATACTGGGGCTAACCCTGTGATGGACTAACAACCCGTCAGGGGGGACCAGTTGCTTCATGCTGCAGACGCCGAGTTAAGTTCCGGCCGAGTGGGCTGCCTGTGGCTCGCGAGTATTTAAGTAGCCTGCGTGGCAGGCGTTCTAAGGGGAAGGGGAAGGGGGAGAATTCGGGCGCGCGTGAACGCGAAGGACGTTCTCGCGCGCCCGAATTCTCCCCCTTCCCCTTAGAACGCCTGCTACGCAGGCTAGTATTTAAGCAGTTTAGTTGATTTAAGCATGAGGTTTGGCTACTCGCAGCTCAGGCTAGGAGCATAACAATAACATTAGCCTGTTCCTGATGCTGAGACAATATTTCTCTCGTCTGTCTCGTGTTCATACCTCTCCGTCAGCGCTCAGTCATATCGTCTTTTGTTTGATTTTCCTTCGCGTTCGATTTTCTGAATGCCTGGAATAGACTCGCCATGGCGTAAATATGTAAAATCTCACTAGGATTGTGGGGCGGGTATCTGACACTCGTTTTGTGAACGTGGCTCTAATTCATTTTCACCTTTAGAGGTACCAATTTCTCATAACAAGTACAGTCGACTCACAATAACTCGAACCCTCGCTAACTCGATCCTCTCACTAACTCGAACCAAAATTGATTTCCCCTGGATTTCCGGCATACGTACATTTACTTTAATTTTACTCTCAGTAACTCGAACCCTCGATAACTCGGACCTCCCGCTAACTCGATTAGCAATTTTCGTTTCCCTTCAGGTCATTTTCTATGGCGCGTTATTAGGGTCAAAATTAAATATACAAACGTTTTTCAGATTGAATTTCGAAACGAGTCTTTTTGTTTACAATTACTTTCTAATTGCAGCCCTTGTTGCATGCTTAATTGCGAATTAAGTTTATCTTGACATTTCCTTCTAAAATTTACATCTTTTTGCGTGTTTGAAGAGGTGAATAGAGTATTACTACATTTAAAATTACTTGTAAAATGTTTGTTTCTGCTATTTGCGAACCACCTCACGATAGTCGCTTTGCACGCAAATTTTTGTTGTAAATATCTAAACTCCTTGTACACATTCTCGAAATAAATCCCTCTTTGCAACGCTGTACGTCTTCTTCCGATGCGATCGAAATCACGCTGAATTTGCTGATTTCCGGTTTATCAGCATATGGAATTACTTTCGAAAAAAAGTATTCGTCGACAAATTTTCTGCGAAAAATCAACCAGGCTCAAATTTTCTGCGAAAAATCGACCATGCTCAAATTTTCTGCGAAAAATCAACCAGGCGTTTCAATGTCGTGAAAGCCACGTGATCCATCCCAAGATGCAATATGGTGTAATAAAGAGTGACAGGCCTACACGACTCCCTCGCAAAATAATGCTTCATGTATTTGTAGCGGGTATATGGAGAATTCGAGGTGACTGAATTAAAAGCCTTCTAAACTCGCAAAATGATACCGACTATAGTCTCGAGGTCATTTGTGTTTTTAAGCTGTCTGCTAGTTTTGACCTGTTTGTCGGGGCGTCTCTCATAGCGATGTTCTTTATTATGCCATCGTGGCATTTGTTAGAATAGCTCTGCAGTAAAACCTTTGACATTGCATGTAGGCTTAGAGCAAGCTTCGATTTGGAGGTCATTTTGAAAGTGTAATGGTGTAAAAGTATAAATACTCATTTATGTTTTGTACTGAACCAAACAAACTGTTATCAGTACTCACTTTTTGAGCATAGTAGCTGATAGATCGTCTCAATATTTGAAGCAGCACACTTCTGTTCTCTTTTGCAGTTGTACCGTCAGTGTAAAATTTAAAATTTTTGTTTATGATATCAGATATCATCGAATATATTCTCGCCTTCAAATTTTGGAAGGCCGTCAAAGTAGCCAGCTGCTGATCAGCGAGAGATCAAAGCAAATGAAACGTTGTGTAGTAGCTGTAAAACTTAATACTGTGCTGGGAATCAAAGTTGACAAGTTTACGGCAAGTTAGCGGTGCTGTAGTTTGCATGCCGTAAGTTAACACTTTCATTCGCCGGAACAGCCGATTTTGTCCTCGCTCAGCGACCTCAGTAGCTTCTTCGAAAATTCACTTCCTCGGGAACTCAGGAACTGTCATGTGCATGTTATTGACCGGCCTTTTCGCTAACGACGGACACGTGTTGTGTACAACACGGACAAACCGATGAACGCGACAAATGAGCATGAGGACTGGAAACTTGAGCTAAACGTCTGCCTGGTTTTTAGCCGTTACAATCGCTGAGATTTCTACTTCATTCACAAAGAATGACGAATGGTAAACTAGCAATAAAAAAAAAACTACAGCGAGACGGCGACGATTCTTTTGCAAGAAAACAGAGTAGCCTGGTTTCGTGACTAACCGTTTGTTTGGGTTTCTTGCGGTTTCGAGTCGCTTCTGATTGGTTGCTGCACAATTGGAAATGTCAAAATCAAATCAAAGTGTTCACGGTTTTTGGATTCGCACAGTAAGCCTACATGCAATGTCAAAGGTTTTACTGCAGAGCTATTCTATAACAAATGCCACGATGGCATAATAAAGAACATCGCTATGAGAGACGCCCCGACAAACAGGTCAAAACTAGCAGACAGCTTAAAAACACAAATGACCTCGAGACTAAAGTCTGTATCATTTTGCGAATTTAGAAGGCTTTTAATTCAGTCACCTCGAATTCTCCATATACCCGCTACAAATACATGAAGCATCATTTTGCGAGCTTAAATAAAATGGCTAGAACACTCGCGAGGGAGTCGTGTAGGCCTGTCACTCTTTATTACACCATATTGCATCTTGGGATGGATCACGTGACTTTCACGACATTGAAACGCCTGGTTGATTTTTCGCAGAAAATTTGAGCGTGGTCGATTTTTCGCAGAAAATTTAAGCCTGGTTGATTTTTCGCAGAAAATTTGTCGACGAAGACTTTTTTCCGAAAGTAATTCCATATGCTGATAAACCGGAAATCAGCAAATTCAGCGTGATTTCGATCGCATCGGAAGAAGACGTACGGCGTTGCAAAGAGGGATTTATTTCGAAAATGTGTACAAGGAGTTTAGATATTTACAACAAAAATTTGCGTGCAAAGCGACTATCGTGAGGTGGTTCGCAAATAGCAGAAACAAACATTTTACAAGTAATTTCAAATGTAGTAATACTCTATTCACCTCTTCAAACACGCAAAAAGATGTAAATTTTAGAAGGAAATGTCAAGATAAACTTAATTCGCAATTAAGCATGCAACAAGGGCTGCAATTAGAAAGTAATTGTAAACAAAAAGACTCGTTTCGAAATTCAATCTGAAAAACGTTTGTATATTTAATTTTGACCCTAATAACGCGCCATAATTTTCTACCCTCGATAACTCGAACCACATTTGTCAAGACGTGACAGGTCAAAAAATACAGTACTGTAGTCCAAAGCATTGAATTTATTTTGAAGCAGCCGCGTATTCTGTCTTTTTAAAAAAGTAAAAGTAAATCGCATGAACTCTGTAGCAGTAGCCCGACGTTGTTCGCATTACAGTACCTAGTCAGCCTAGTCTTTTTCTGCTGCTTTGCTTTGTGTTGTTCCACGTCAAGTTACGTTCTGATTGTATAATATTTAGAAATATTGTTCCATTCCATGCAGTAATAAAATTTGATTAAAATGTACACTGTATGAACAGAAATACACAGTAAAAACCGTTTTTTTCCATATTTCCGCTTATTTGTTCTCAACTCCCGATAACTCGAACTCCCGATAACTCGAACCTTTTCCTATTTCCCTTGAAGGTTCGAGTTATCGGGAGTCGACTGTATAGTTAATAGTATAGTTTATAGTAGTTAATTGTTGTTAGTATTTTTTTCGGCTCTATACCCTAAAATGGTACTAACTATGAGTTGAAACCTCTGTCAACTTGCAACACTTTTATATCATGGCAGTAACTCGAGTAATCTTGTTTCTGCTTATAAGAATTACATGATGTAAAATCCACGCAAAGTTGCTCACTTTGCCTAAAGGTAGTAAACATAATTAAACCCTGCAAAGCACTGATTATGACCCAAAAGTAACAATACACATCGGAATGCATATTTTACTGGAAGATTATACTGGTACGGTTACAAATTAAATGTTAATAGTTTGAGGAAATGAACTCAATTAACTTGTGAACAGGCTTCTTTTGGGGGAATTGGGTTAGGTTAAAATCGGCGAGCGAAGCGAGCTGAGCGCGGACTGGGCAAGACAGTCTCCATGTCCGCGCTCGGCTCGCTTCGCTCGCCGATTTTAACCTAACCCAATTCCCCAAAAAGAAGCCTGTTCACAGGTAAGAACTCAATATTCTTAAAATACAGTGGTTTAAAAACAAAATTAACAAAATAAATATTTTGAAAAAAGCTAGTAAAATATAATGATATTATTCTTACATTGAAAATTTACAATTGTGAAGTTATTTTTCATAGAAATGGAACCGCCTTTTGAAATAAAATAGCGATATCGATCATCAATAACACATTACTAAGATACGCGCACTGAATCCTCTTCTATGAGATACTCTAGTGAGAATTCATCACGCGTGCGTTTTTATTGAGAAAAAGACAGATGTCTTTTTTATAGCAAAAAGCAAGGCGGTGACTATAGTACAAGTGAGAGCTCGTGACGTAAAATACAACAAAACTTTTCTCAAAAACTAAATATCAGTGACAGTTTCTTCTACCCGAATTCATTACTAGGGGGGAAGAGAGGTCCTGGAAACGAGGTTGCGCTGAAGGAAAAGATCAACCTCGTCCCCATGGCGTTCTCCGCTTTTAAGATGGCGGGAAGGCCGTAGAAGCCACTGGCAAGGGGTCAAGCCCAAATCATACCGTCCAGAAGGACGTGGGATACCTTATTGAGACTTATATAACGGAGTAACTGGTTAGCTTTCAGTTGAGGGATAGCAGTTTATATAGTTAAATTTAAGACTAAGCAACCCGAGAAGCTAGGTGGTACAGTGGTACGGTAGGCTATGTAAATCTGAGCCTAGCTGAGGTCACAGGTTCAATCCTGAGTGGAGATTTTAGATTTTCATTTTTACACTTAAAAATGTATTGAAAATAAAATTCTAAGTGTCGACATTCCGTTAAATAAGTCTCAATAAGGTGTCCGACGTCCTTCTGGACGGTATGATTTAGGCACAACCCTGGCAAGGCTGCCAAAATACTCCAAAAATCTTAGAGTATTTTGTCGTGTAAAATATGATGAAATGTTTAAGATTGCCAGAAAACGTGCACGGCTGCCAATCGCTGGAATAACCTCCGAAAACGCTATTTCATAGTATGTCACGTGACAAAATACTCCAGGGTTTTTGGAGTATTTTGGCAGCCTTGTTCTGGGGTTTATACCCCCCTCCCCCTACCCCCCCCCCCCCCCGCCATATTTGGAACAGATGAGTTGTTCGTAGTTTTACAAAGTCAACAAAACACGAAGAACAACGAACTCTGGATTATTTGATGTTTTAAGTTTTCTTAACAGCGTGCATTCCTTGCTGACTAAAAAAAAGAAGAGGCAATGAACCAAATAAGAAAGTGAGATTAAGTCAGAGTTCCTGTGGACAATAATTAGCCTCTAATTGTAACACAATCCCCATTTCCTGTCCTTCTTAAAGTCATACGTTGTAGAACACCATTTCAGCGAATATCCATCAGTTGTACAGTCGTGATAGACTTTGCCATTGTACTTGAATGGGAACACGCAGCAATTCCCGCCAGAATTTCCACCATGTGTGTCCAGACCACTGTCACATGCCTCTGAAAGAAAGCAAATATAAGTCCAATCTATTGTTAGTTTTCTATTCAATATCAGTATAGAACTCCAATAACAAAAGTAATCATAATTAGCCTATGCCGAAAACGTCAGATATGATTGAAGCCGGCAAAATTGTTCCCTCAATTTACCTTGTTCCTTATTTTGTTGACAAACAAACAATGTAGTACTTAGACTAAAATGGAAGGTATTTTATGGTGGGTGTCAATACCATTTCCCCTCCTCGGCGGATCGCCACGTTATCGTGGTCGACGGGGAGCTTGGGTGTCTCGTTGAACCCGAGAACCATGCCGGCTGGAACTTTGTTCCTGGTAGGGTCACCCATGCCGAACAGGTCAAGGGGAGAGACCAGACAAAGAGCGATCCACTGCCCTGCAGGTTGGGGGTTGGGCACAGGGATAACAACCCTGTCTCCCCCCCCCCCCACCCCCCACCCCCTCCCCCCAAAAAAACGTTTATGGTACGGAATTAGCAGTTAATACCATTTGGGTCTCCATTGATGCGAATAAGACTTTTGTCGTATTGTGATACTACTGTAAAATGGATGACATGGCCACATTGAGATCTATTTAAGGTCCAACTCACCAATGAAACATCTGATGGGCAAAACGTATGTCCCATAATCATAAACAGAGCACTTTGCAACGTTGTTCTTGAAATCCGACTCCGCCACCTGGTTTCCTGGGTTTACATGAACTCTGAGATAATATACAGAATGGTAGAAGAGCGAACAGTCCACCCACTGGCAGTCAATATTGTAGTGATAAACATCGTAACACCCGGGTGATATCCCTTGATCCCCCATGTCGGTGCAGTTCCAAACCTGTTCGAATCCAGAGTCGCACACAGTGTCCTCCAGACAGAAACTAGCCTTGTGCCCCTGGGCCATCTTTCTTCCACTTCTTTGACCTGAAATTAGCAGAGCAAAACTATTTGACTTTTCATATTAATACAAAGAACAGTATTTCATTAGGATTTCCAGGCGAAATCTGATTTTACTTCTTCGCTTGCTTGTTCGTTCATTTGTCTAGCTGTCTGTCCATATGTCCGTCTGTCTCTCTAACGGTCCATCTGCTCAGTCTACCTGCATGACTCTGTCTGTCTGTCCCGATGTTCATCCGTCACCCTGTTTACCTGTGCGTATGTCTGTCCATCTGTCACGTCTGATCGTCTGTCTGTCTACATGTCTGTAGTTCTGATTGTCGGTCGGTTTTATCTGTCTGGATTGCTGGCTGTTTCCTTTTTACTTTGTCTCTATTCAATAAGCATTCATAATTTCAAATAACTTTTGGTAAAAAACTCAATATCAATTCCGTACTCACTAATAATATCATAAGTTGAGAAAGTTTCCATGGAGTGGTAGTGCCTGTGACATGCATGCCATTCCCAAGCTGACTTATCTGCAAATGGCCTAAAATGATCTAATCCTCGGTTCTCAACCTGAACACTGAACCGTAGCAGTCGTCGGTTCATGTAACGCGATGAACGTCTAAAAAAACACAAAGGAAATCTTTCAATGAGAACAAAAATTCAAGTCCGTTTCAGATGCGCTGTGTCGCTCATGCGACACATTGGTGACATTTACTTAATAAACTTAATTTCACTTTAATTCTCTCTTTTTCATTGATTCTTGTTGCATCCATCCTCGGTATTCTTGTACAGTAAAACACTGCATGGTGACGTCAGACCTCAGTATGGTATTTTCGATTGGACCGTTACTTTCGTGGGGCCGTTACTTTCGGGTGGCCCGTTCTTTTCGGGTACGTAGCCCGTTACTTTCGGGAATTACTAGAAAGAACCAAAAATTAACGTTAGTTTCGGGTAGCCCGTTACTTTCGGGAATTACTAGAAAGGTCCAAAATTAACGTAAGTTTCGGGTAGCCATTACTTTCGGAGGGGGTCGCTACTTTCGGATATGATCAATAAGAGCACAGACAAGGGAAAATGTGGTCAATTTGTTAAACAGATAATATATTAATTTTAAAATTCTTAATATCTACCTCTTTAGTCTTATGGGTAATTGAGCTTCTGCCTAAAATTAGATTGGTTTTCAGTTGAGTATCGAAAGTAATTTCGTGGTTGCTTTGGTTTTGCATTGCTACGCTTTGTGATTGGCTAAAAAATCTCGCGCCACCTTCTCAACCAATCAGTGATAAAACCAAAACCAATCGTGACTTGCATGCTTGCGCACGTTTTCCCGCGCTTTGCGCTGGCTACATGTATTTGCTACGAGTTCTGATTGGTTCATTGCATTGTCTGCGTCTGTTGTGATTGGTCAGAGTAATTACTTTAGTTTAGGTTTTACTATACTCAATTGAAAACTGCTCTTTCAGCTAAAAACATATTCGGAGGGCCGGCGGGCTCTTTGGACAGTAGATGGTCCTGGCGACAACGTACCGCGAAATATTGGCAAGGCAGTTCTCTTCCATGGCACACTGCAGATACTGTATAGGTACATTAATCATCTCCATGTTAGCTTTGAGAAGGTCGGTATCGATTACAAGATCAGGTAAGGCTGAGGAAGAGAAATATAGTTTTTAGCCATACGAATTACTTCTTAATTAAACTGGAAGTTGCTGTATAAAAGGGGTCTGGCCTGAGCATTCTCTCCCTCATTTATTATGCGTCATTACTAAGACCTTTACTTTTGGACTCTTTTTTTTTTCTTTTTTTCTTGGCCAATATTTCATACCCAAAAGGTGGCATCCCTTTTATGGTGGAACTTGCTCTTTTGTTTTCTGAATCAACATCAACAAACTAGGAAGACATCGTTTTCATTTCAATTTTGTTGTTGTCATAAGTGACTTATATTAGACGTTATTTTGTACCCCAGATATAATACAGCATGCTTATGGGCCAAGTTAAATGAACGCCATTTCTGTGTCTTCTTCATTTATATAGTTGGTTACGAAATGCCAACATGAAAATAAATTCTATGCAGTCAATCAGAAGCGGGATCATTCCAACCGCCCTCCTTAATTTAGTTTAAATTTTATTTATACAGCCACCAACAGCACTATGTGATGATTGGTAAACCTGGAATGAATGTTTGTTCTTCTCTTCTTCTCTTCCTCTTTGAAATTTTCCATTGAAATTTGGCGTGTGTGTGAAAACCCCGTTCAGGGTTCGCAGCCAATCAGAACGGCGAAACGACTTTCTCGCACGTAAAAAACGCGTTTCGTCCAATCACAAATCTCAGTATGTATAAAATAAACAAATTACAGCATGGGCAGTGCTTTGTACGGCATTTAGATGCACGCTCGCGCTATTGAATTAGGTTGGGCGAATTTCCTAGGTATGTTATTTTTTTTAAGTAATACTTTATTTACCAAAAACACATTACATTTACAATATTTCAGCAAACAGTGGTATAGCCTATGAACATAACAAAAACACAAAAAAGAACACAATACTGCAATTTTTCAAAGAGTTATTTTAACTCCAAAAGTGGAGTAAAAATTTTAGGTACAAGATAATCCCTTTTCGGGGGTCATTTTAACTCCAAATTTAACTCCGAACCTGGAGTTAAAATAACTCCAACCACTAATGGAGTTAATTTAACTCTACTATACAGTAACACTGCAATTTTTCAAAGAGTTATTGTAACTCCAAAAGTGGAGTAAAAATTTTAGGTACAAGATAATCCCTTTTCGGGGGTCATTTTAACTCCAAATTTAACTCCGAATCTGGGGTTAAAATAACTCCAACCACTAATGGAGTTAATTTAACTCTATTACTGTATTACAGCAAGGTAACTGCTTTTGGGGGGGGGGGGGGAATAACTCTTTTTTGGAGTTGAAATAACTCTGAAAAAATTAACTCCAGGAGTTAATTTAACTTCACTTTAGGAGTTATTTTAACTCTTTGAAAAATACTGTGTATTTACAAATTTCAACTAGCTTAAGAAAGAAAATACAGTCAGTGCTACAATAACTTTCTACGTTTATACACGTGAACAAAAACGCACACGTACTGTTGTACACACACCACATATATGTACACGCGAAAAAGGTTTATTGGTCAAGAGCTCTTATCCCAAGAACTTTTAACCGTGATAAACATAAATCGCTCTGTTCGGATACTTTAGCTGCAAATTCAACAGGCCGAAAGTATTAGGAACAAACTCTTTTTCCGAAAAACGTTGTATGATTACATTTTTCAATAACTTTTTAATGGAGCTATATGCCTCCCGAAATTTTTAGCTTGACTTTCTGAGAACCAAAACTACCATTTTTCATCCTCTAGAAAACGTAGTTTTTATTGGGTCGAAAACGTCAGTTTACATTTCAGGTTTGAGAACCTTAAATTTTCATCTAATTATTATCCGAAAATCTTAGGGCGGTATGAGCATCCTGAACAGATATTCGACAAAACAATTCTTTGGGAGAATACCAACGAGGAATATTCCATGTTACATAGCAAATAAATTTCACAAAGGCCGGCGGGCATATCCACTTGGACAGCGCCGAATAACGTACTGCGCATGTTCGTTACGTCACTGCTTTCCTAATGGTGGAAAATTTGTGAATGAGTCAGTTTCTTAAGCCAAACCTTAACCCTTTTACCTATAAAAACACAATTTCGTCCAGCTGAAATTGGATACAGTATTGTTGTGGCTGTTCAAAAACACACAGACTTTCCTTAAACACGCAACACGGTGCTTATCCAACGGGTTTGATTATGGCACGGGAAAACCCTACAAATGCCGGCCATTTTAAGTTACCCACCACGTCGGCGACGGTTCCCGCGCGGTCGTCCGCGTTTCGCATCACTGACCGTTAAGCATTATTCAGCGTTATCATTCACTAGCGGATCTGGATCAGGGGTCCAAATTTGGGGGGCTCAGTCCACTAGGACACTTCAAACAACTTACCATTAACACAGATGACTCCTGCTAACTTGTCCTTGCTGCCGCAAGTGGTGTCTATCCAATCATCATGCTGACAGTTATAAATCGAGATCGCATCCACACGGCATTGTACCCCAGACATGATCACTTTAAGATCTGTTTGAGTGAAGTTGTTATGTGTTACGGCCTTGCTGGCGAATCCGAGGTTCAATTGTCTGCAAACCGTCATCGCTTCCTCTATTCCCCACCCATCACCGCACACAGTTCCCCATTGCCCGTCCCGGAATACTTCAACCCGACCCTCTTTAGGGTTTGCACCACCTTGGATTCGAATCTGCAAGAACACAAAATGTGCAATGGTAACTTATTTATTATAGTAATAGTAACTTTATTTTACGTCTAAAACGTGGTAGCCTGCGAATGCAGCCGCCTCTCGTCTCTCCCGGCCGTTCTTACCCGCATCAAGACAGGAGCACTGATTGGTCAACTTGATAATTTTACACAATTATGCATTAAATTATGCAGTGTTGTGACTCAATCGGCAGTTGCGAGGATTAATCTTGTTGTTCGACTCTGTGTCCTATGTTTAATGTTTTGACTTTACAAGCAAGTCAGTTTCAGACTAGTTTTATCTGCGGTGAAGAAGTTTTTCTGTTTTTGTCAAATGGCAAGTCGCTGATATTTCAAATGGCGCCACTCGTGCACGTGTGGATGAATGAACATTTATCAGCGATACATGGGAAGAAGAATATATCCCGTAATTATCATCAGTCTGCTTTTAGCGGAAAGACTACCTTCAGACTCATGGCACCGCAATGGCCGGGGAAAAAAATGGCAGTTTTTTCGCCAATTTTTTCACGGCAAATATGGAAGCAGAAATAATAAACCATTGCACTAAGAAATAAAAGCGCAGGGGAAATGTTGTAACACAATACAACCCTGTGTGCCTACATCCTCATGGACAAATGCATCACAACTTTTGCTTAGACGAATCTATAAAGAACCTCCCCTTATTTTATACGAAAAGGGTAGATCTTTAAAGACATACTGATCAGGGCTAAACTGTAAAAATCAAACCAACCGAGTAAACAAAGGTCATAACAAACACGCCAGGCGCTAGTAGGATTTGTGATGGGCCTGTCAACACCTTTCATTTCATTTGGTTTCACTGCATGCACATTAATGCAAATGTAATGTTATGCAATGTTTCGGCAATGTTGAAAAGGTGATCGTTTTATCCTTTCGTTCCCCTTAAATAAACTATTCCTAAACGTACGAAAATATACACAAACACAGATCGGCAGGATTATCACTGTGTTTGTGTATTGTGTCACTGGCTTAGACTCATATGCCTCATATGCCCAGATAGCAAAAGAAACATGCTGTCGCGTTTTTGTTAGAAACCGTTAGATAACGTTTGGTAGCTGCGGACGCCTGCGATATTTCGTCAGGCTTTGCTTCGTGGCCGCGCATGAAATTTCGTCTGCCTGAACTTTCGATATTTCGTTTGACCAAGCGGAATGTCGCTGCCGTTATGGCGAAATTGTTTTTCTCTAGGCGAAATATCGCCAAAATTTCGTCGATATTTCGTTTGACTTAGCGCAGTGTCCCCGACATTTCCGCGAAATATCGTTCCGAAAGTTCGGCGACATTTCGCGAGACAATAGGCGAACTTCGATTAAGTTCGTTTGCATTACTTTTCGACAGTACTGTAAGTTGCTTTTGGCTTTCAAAATGAATAGTAGAAATACTGCCATAACCTCTTTGATTGCAATATTGCAATTAACAATTTCAGGATGGAAATGGATTGCCACTTAGAAAAGTTGGGCTACGTTTTCTAGTTGATTTCCTTATAGCTTGGATAATTTAACTTCCATCTTTCTCTTGGTGTTATAGACGTATTTGTGTATCAGAAAATGTATTTCATTTTACTAGCGTTTTGACAAACGGAACAAAAACAACAACAGCAAATCTATCCCCCGTAGGGTTCCACGCAACAATTAAAACATAATAACTTGAAACACTTCACGAAAAGTCCAGATTTGTCAGTTCAGAAATTTAATGTAGAACACGTGCAGGCCATCTCCTCTCCACCCAATACTGATTCTTCTTCCCCAATGTTGCGTTCGCATTTTTTTTACTCTAGTACAGCATCTAAAACATCAACATTGAAGGGGAACGAAAGGATAAAACCATCACCGTTTCAACAAATGTGACCGTTATTGTGGGTTCCATTTGCATTACTCTGAGCTCCTGGGAGATGAAATCGCTTTTTTGCCAGCGCTTCAAGAAGAGAAAAAGCTTAGGGCTCTGAGCTTCACAACAAATATTTTAGGGTTCCATGTAGCCTCCCTGAATATTTCGAGCGATAGTGTATTGTGTGACGGGGCCTTTGTTTCAACCACAATCTAAGAGCCGAAAATGGGTAGTGTTGCCATGAATACCTGATGGCCCTGAAGCAGAGGCACATTACAACGGACACTTGCGTCTTCATGATTATCGCAGTCTGATTTTTGCCAACCCCGGTGTTTGCATTTTAGGATGCTCTTCTCCATTCCCTTGCAGGTGACCTCGTCAAGCAAAACCTGCGGCAAAAAAGTAAAAACCTAGTGAAACAAAATAAGGGTTGACCCTTTCCTTCCCAGAATGAATTATGGAAACATAGCTCTAACTTTTGAGTCTGTTAACTTTTAACTTTTAAGCTCTAACTTTTCAGTCTGTGGATGAAATCCTATGGTGTGACCATTCATATGAAACTGACCTCTTCTGCAGTACTTTTGCGTGGTACCATTTGTTCTTACTTTTGAGTCTGTGGTCGAAATCCTATGGTGTGACCATTCAAATAAAACCTCTTCAGCAGTACTTTCGCATGGTACCATTTGTTCTAACTTTTGAGTCTGTGGATGAAATCCTATGGTGTGACCATTCAAATGAAACCTCTTCAGCAGTACTTTCGCATGGTACCATTTGTTCTAACTTTTGAGTCTGTGGATGAAATCCTATGGTGTGACCATTCAAATGAAACCTCTCCAGTAGTACTTTTGTATGGTACCATTTGTTCTAACTTTTGAGTCTGTGGATGAAATCCTATGGTGTGACCATTCAAATGAAACCTCTTCAGCAGTACTTTTGTATGGTACCATTTGTTCTAACTTTTGAGTCTGTGGATGAAATCCTATGGTGTGACCATTCAAATAAACCTCTTCAGTAGTACTTTTGTATGGTACCATTTGTTCTAACTTTTGAGTCTATTGATGAAATCCTATGGTGTAACCATTGAATTTTGATTTTTTTGGCACTCTTGGAAGTTAAAGGGTGACTCACCGGTATAAAAACACGGAAAATGCAGTCGCAAGATTTTCTCTTTTTTACTGCTCTTTGTCTGTCGCTAATTTTATCTCTGTTATTAACAGGCGGTAGGCATAGTTAAGGAGCTAATCACACAAGCGAGCGATAACATCGCCTCCCGCGCGCGAGTCGTGTCTCCCTGCGGGAAGCGATTTTCGTAACTGCCCACTATGCCTGAAAGCAGTGAGGAACTATTCGTACTAAAGGTTATAACGACAAACTTGTTTTTTAAACAGTAAAAGGTAAAAAGATGCAAATTTCGAAAATCATCGCGGTCAAAATCTTGATGCCATGGAAAGTGACGTAAACAATAAAATGTCATACCAAATTGTTGCCAGATAAATTTTAGGAAACGGCACGAAGTTTGATGGTGTTTAATTTCATATTTAAAAAGTTATGAATGTTGAAAGTTAGCGCGGGCACCACTTTTTGCTCCCCCCCCCCCCCCCCCCCAAGTCTAAATAGGGTAAAGCAAAACAACAAGGAAGAACATATTTACCCTTCCCATCCCTCGTCCGTAGTACGCATTCGTTGCTGCCCATGCGGCTGTCCCATAGCCTAATGATCTGCAGACGACATTGGCCTCCCGCAGGGTCCAGTGATCATCGCAGATGGTGCCCCAAAAGTCGTTATATTTCACCTCTACACGCCCCTCGGACACGAAGGCCCCGCTTCGTAGCCGCACATCCGGAGGCTAGAGAAGAGAATTACATGCAGGAACCATTATCATTCATCTATTTCTCTCCCATAGACTAACTGTTGCAATTTGCAGCGTTGCAAAAGTTAAAACGTGAGGTAGGCGTGGGGTGAGGGATTTGAAATAGGCGAAGGAAAGCTGAGTACAAAAAACCTTCTCTTTGCTGCTTTTTTCGATTTTTGTTGACCCCAACGTCACCTCCGTGGGACATCCGAAACGTCAAGAATTTAAAGTTGGAGCTTACCCGGTTATCCACCCCCGATCATCCTCTCCCGGTTATCTCTGCCCCCGGTAATCTCCTCCCTCCAGTTTGATATACAGTGGCTAGTATCCTTTTATGCAGCTGGGTGCACCGGGTGGGGCGAATTTACTCGGGACATTGCATGATAGGTTTCAGCTCATAACTTAATTTTTGTCTTCATTTTCACTAACTGACCTTTTCAATAAGTCTTCGAATGCATTTGACCTTTAACACCCCGCCACTCTCACACCGGTGACGGCCCCACCCCGCATGGTCACATGACGCGATGGACGACTCCCATCCTTTACACGTGACTTGGTCCAGCCAATAGATGGGCTCCAGCTCCTGTACTGTCTCTGAGTATGACTCCAGTTTCTCCGCGTTCGGGAATCCAAGTTGACCACACAACACGTGAGAGTTGACAGATGTCCAGCTGGAAGGACAAATGTAACCCCACTTCCCCTCGTGCTCCACTTGGACCACACCTTCGGATATATAGTCATCTACAACAGGGCCCTGTAACTTTACGTTGAATTTTACTATCTGTTGGGACGTAAAAGAAGAGAAAAGTACTTACATTAATGACTCACAATTGATCAGGTCAACAGTTATCTGGATAGCTCAGAGCGAAAGAGTACTGCACGGACTTAAGTTGCTAGCATCACTGCGAAGATCTCCAATTTTATTCAGGCACTTCATCACTACTATCTTGCCCAATACTAATGAACATATACCTCAATGTCTGTTTCTGCTTATATTTTCAACTAGAATTCCTTAAAATTTTCATTTTATTAATAGATCAACAAAAACCCTCATTAATTGATACTTTCTTTATTGTAATTATTAACTTACATTGTTAAGGGGCACAGCATTAGTCTCACTAGATGTGCCCCTCCCCTTTGCTGTACTAATGAACATATATTTTCCAATTGCTTTGTACACCCTGTATGTAATCCATAATATCCTGTAAGTAAATCTATTTATTTATGGTTTGGAGAAAAAATAAAATGAAAAATGAAATGAAAAAAAAGACGTAAGAAATAGGAACCTTTTCCCTGTTGCTATTGATGGCATGACTGAGTTGAATCAAAGCCATGTTCTCACAGTTGTTTGCAAACGTTTACTAGTAACGCCGATGTTAACCTACTGAAACAAAGTTGTCGATTACATGCAGTTCTTTTATGAAATAAACGCTCAAATAATTTTCTATTTTGCCAGAGAAATTCTGGCTCGTGGCCAGAGATTAGACTCTTGCAGCGCAGACGAAACTCTCTTAGGCGATCACGCAAAATGCCAGAAATAATTTTTGCGTAGGAGGGGTGGTCCCTTCTGAGAGACCCCAAATAAAGTGACTTCACTTGAAGTGCTACTATGATCAAAAGTTTGCCTTCTCCTCTCTTTTCAGCTTTGGAAAGTACCGTGGAATTCCGAAAATAGTGCCCCACGTTACTTTTGGAATTAGCTGTAGGCAGGCGTAAGGGGCCGTAACTTTAGGGTAGCCGCTACCTTAGGGTAACCGTTATTTTTGGGCACCTAAAATAAGTGAGTAATTGAAGAAAAAAAACTGATAAACACAACCGCGGATTAAGCATAATGTCACTTTAATTCTCACTTTCTCATTGATTCTTCGGCATTCTTCGACATTCTTGTACAGTAAAAAACTAAGCTACTCCACTATCTGCATGAAGACGTCACTCGGTATAGTATTTTCTATTGGATTATTTCTTTCGGGGGGGGGGGGATTACTTTCGGGTGGGCCGTTACGTTCGGGAATTACTAGAAAAGTTCCGAAAATTAACGTTATTGTCGAGGGGTTTTGATGGTTTTCAGCCGGCTTATAAGCGGCATGTAAACTTATATCGTTCTAAATTATAGCGACTTGTCTAATTATTAACAACTGAATAAATTGAAGTACAAAAAGTTCGTCTAAGTAGCACTTTAAAAAGGTTTCGGAACTATAGGCACTTGGTCGCACAGTTGAAGATGGCCTCTGCACATGATGTCGAACGTTTGCACAGTCCTTTTATGGACTACTTGGGTTTAAAACCGAATCATTTTAATAAAGGAATACCTCTCCGCTGGCTTTTGAAGGTTCAGGTTCGATGATTACGTCACTCAAATGCCTTTTACATACAGCTCCAGCTTGATTGCTTGAGCGACAGTTGTGTCGGCCCCAGGGCCTGTGGGAGCACTCGTCAATGGAATTTTCCTCTCCAGTACATTTCACGTCATCCAGCCAGAACTTTCCCGTTCCTCGACCATATGCATGATGTCTTTGCAAGAATAACAAACACATATCTTGTTAATTAACATTTATTGGATGAGGTTGAGCATGATAGCGATAATTATCAAGGCGAAAGTTTGTGTTATTTGCCGAAGCCGAAGGCTGAGGCGGATAACACAAACTGAGGCCTTGATAATTATCGCCATCAAGCAAAAACCGAATCCAATAATTGTTTTATTATGCATATTCCTGAGCTGCACTTGTAAAGACAACAGCGCGCACTTCTGCATGCATAAAACTATTGTCTGTAGGTATGACGTCACTTCTGCATGCATAAAACTATTGTCTGTAGGTATGACAGAAACAGCAAGCAATAATTAGCTGCGTCAAAGTCATGGCCATTGTCATGCCATAGCCCGGCGTAGCCATAGCCGTAGCCATTGCCATAGTCATTGTATTGCCATTGCCATTGCCATTGCTATAGGCATAGGTATAGTCATTGCCATAGCCATAGCCGTAGTCATTCAAGGGGGCAAAGGAAGGCCGGAAGTGAAGGGAGCCCTCCTCGGCTAGCGATCTTCTTATCTTTTCACGGCCTTTCTTTTCGCCCTATCCCCAACCAGGCCTGTTTACAACCTATTTCAACCCCATTCCACCGATGATTTCACTGATTATACCTATTGCGCCAAGATATAATATTTCTCTTCGAGTGTTCAACTCGATATCGCTCAAGTGAGCTTGCAAATATCTCCCAAGAGCGCCAAACTTCAAAATTAAAGAAAAATCCCGAATTTCATTTTGTAAAATATTGGAAAACAAATGGTACCATGCAAAAGAAGAGCTGAAGAGGTTTCATTTGAATGGTCACACCATAGGATTTCATCCACAGACTCAAAAGTTAGCACAACATTACTGAACATTGCATGTCTCCAATATTGACTCTGGGAGTGGGTTAAGTGGCCGAGGTCATTGACTGAGATGGACTGAAATCAAGTGACTAGATCATAGTCTCTTGCTGAAATACAGTAATGGCCAGTTCAGCAGTCCAAGTGTTTTCATTGCTGTTAAAAACAACGAAGATTTTTTAACTTTCTATCCTTTCTGCAAGTGATTTTTCTCTTGACAAGTTTTCCTTATCGCGAACATTCTGCAATTCTCTCAATGGGCGAATCTTTGTTGACGTCGTTGTTGACATTTTGTTTCATTACTGCATGCAAATTTAAGTAGAGAAGACACCGTGCTAAATACTTATTGACCTCAAACGTTTAAAAGAGCTTTTTAAACTTAGTAATCTATGAAATGTTCAGCAGCCTCTTTTTATGTAAATATGTTAAGGAAATATATTATCTATCAAAAACTGCAAAATTGACATCATTGCATGAAGTGTATCTAGTATATGGGGCTCAAATTTCCAGAGAAAGCTAATTGTGCTATGCTCAGAGTTGATTTTAGCGAATGAGGCGTATATGCTAATGAGGCAAAAATTGTAAACATAGATTCGCCTATCAGTACTACTGTACCAGAACAATAAAACACCTTTATAGCTTCTATACACTTCTTCGAACAAACAATTGGGAGAAACGCCATGAAAAGCCGAGGAAATAGCGGAAATTGAACCCATGATTTTTCAATCCCGGCGGGGGGGGGGGGGGGGGGGGGAAGACCACAATATCAAAGTACGGGGATAGTCGTCGAAAATTTGGGATTAAACCCCCTAACGAAGACCAATATTGCATTGGCGTGGCTCAAGCTTTAATTGACCCCTGAAAGATACCATTCTAAAAACGACAGACAAGCAAGGATTATAGTGATTTTGAATGACGATAAAGACTTTGTCATCGAATATATATAGATAGGCTGAGCCTAACAGCGTCACTTTCTGTACAGTAAGCCGATGGTAAACTTAGCTAAGGTGAAAGGTCGGAATTTTAGCAATTCTCGGCTCATCCTCACGTCACTCACGAGTGACGTAAAAGAAAGAAAACAAAAGGTATAAAATAATAAAGTCAACTGGGAATGCAAGACCATAAAGGTGAAAAACAAAGAAAAAAGTCACAGGTTTTTACAACGAGACAAAGCCCAATTCTCAAAAACAGAATTACGCGACCGTCTGTACAGTACATTTAGACCGTACAAAAGTTCACAAAAACAACATTTTCTTCGCCTAGAATAACTAGTGCGACTAATTTCCAAATAAAATACACCTATTCAAAGGGGACAGACCGCAAATAAATGTGGCTACTAAATAGATCTGAATTTCGTAACTGTTCATCAGTAGGATGCCCAAAATGCGTGCAATTCCACAATTGGTTTCGGCTCCATTAAATCCTATACCAATTGCAGAACATTTTAGGAGGAGCCACCGACAGTGTGAGCACAGCTACTGACAAGACATATCAGTAAGGAAAACAACGCAAAATAAATGAGTACGTTAAATAACGAACTAAGCACACACGTCAACTAAATAAGCTAAGCACGCGCACGACTCAAGAACCTGAATAGAAGCAATATAGAAATTAAATAGGGGCGCTAGAATAATATAAAGGATCTAAAATAACAAAAGATACGGCGGTGTTTCTCAATTCTGGATTGCTAGTTTAATTTCTCGTAGTGTAGTGCCATATTTCTCAATGATAGCACTGTGGCATTTGAAGAATTTAGTAAATGATTTACGAAGGAGTGAAGATTTGAACCCTTGGTGAAGGAGACGTGATGAAAGTCGGCGAAGTCTATGCATAAAATCCAACTTCGATGTGCAAATTCTAGCATATCTTACCAATTGAGATATAAACAACGTAAGCTTATCAAAAATTGTCCGAGAAACTGATTTGGAAATCAAAATTGCAAAACATACACAAATATATCATCTATTTCCCGTTCGCGCAATCCTATTTGGTCCTCTCATTTATCTCCGTTTTATTTTTTATATAATTATGTGTTAAATTTTTAATTTATGAGACCAATAAAGTTGAAAGACACGGAATAAATTTGCATAAGGCCAAGCGAGCGAAGTTAGAACTATAAAATCCAAGTCTTGTCTTGTTTACATAAAATCGCTTTTCAACCTATGTAATGAATGAACAAACACATAAAAATGGACAAAATAATCTTCTTTCGAAAAAATTTATTCAAATCTCCATAAGTTTATGTTTAAAAGCAAAACGCGAAGCATTGCCGAGCTGTCTTCGATGAAAGAAATCAAAACGACTAAATTTGAGCACGTTTCATAAACAATTCTCCAAATTTTTAGCGAGAGCACAAAGAAAAAGTCAATCACAGATTGATATCAACATAAATTCCCATCGAAAAATGTATTATTTTACCTTTAAGTCCCTCCACACCTTCGAAATTCGTTAAATCTCTGCTTCTTCAGTTCTGAAACCCGAAGTGACAAACATCTCCCCGCATTGCTCCCTCATTGATAAAAACGTATGAAATTCCTCGAAGCAAGATTTTATCCCTGAAAGCTCCTCTTTTTTCCACTATAGCGGCTTCTGAGTATCCCATTAGTGTCCCTGTCTTGAGTAGCAAACCGCGAAAAAATGCAGGGGAATAACGACTGTAATTTGAAATGGTTTTCTCCGCTAAACACAGCAAAAGATGCAACTAAAGACGTGACGTGTTGCGTACACACACACGCACGGACGCGCCCGCGAAACATTCCGCTAGCCATGACCATGAACTGAGGCCAAAATTAGAAGGATTTGTATGGAGTCATCAGAGCATAACGGTGCCAATATCTCACCTCCAAATTGCAATAAGATGCCGATTTTTGGCAAGCGGTCATTTTACGTCATGCTCTTTCCGAATATCTAATCAAATCCCATAATTTCACAAATTTAGTTTTTGTGACGTCACACTTTAGGACTCTTATAAGTATGGGGCTCCGCAGCGGGCCTTCGGCTCGCGAGAGCTCCGCTATAAATAGATTTTAAAAGCAATGTCGTAAATCTTCGCGTACCACCCTAAAACGATACCATGATGGCTAAAATTATCGGCGTTCCTTCCTGAACAATACAAAAACCTAAACGGGATGACAAGCATCTTCGGGTCTTCCAGCCCACTTCCCAGCAGTCACGCAACAAGGCGAACCACACAGGGTTTTCCCCTTAGGGAGTTCCGATAAAATTCTTCTAGAATTATCTTAAAAGCATATTAAAGATATTTGAAATTGTTATACGTGCAATATTCTTAAAAATAACAAAACTATATCTTCTTCCCGTAAAATCCAATATGCAATGGACTATAAATATTATTTTTTTGTAAATGGTTTGAACCCAGGAGTAACAGTAGTCTGTTGTTTGTGATCGTCCGGGTGAGTGTAGTTCTGAAAAGAACTGTTGTTGTTGACAATGACTGACGTTTTGACAACCTGACGTTTCGACAACACTTCCGCTCAGGTTGTCGAAACGTCAGTCATTGTCAACAACAACAGTTCTTTTCAGAACTACACTCACCCGGACGATCACAAACAACAGACTAATATTATTTTTGTTGTTGTTTGAGGTTTTAAGTTTCTTTCTGCTGATCATGACCTTGATTCCTCTATATTCAATAGTGTATGTACTGATTATGTAGTTCATTTTGTATGTTTACACTGTTGAAGATTACAACATATGTTTTAAACACGTCTTGCCGGAAGTCCATTACCCTGTGTTGAAAATCCCAGATTGTGCCGAAAACTAAAGCGAAAAGAGACAAAGAGCCTCTTTGACTTGCTGCCCTCGTTATTTTAGCCTTTTTTCTCGTCTCCTCGCGATCGTTTGCCTCACAAATCTCCGGTTTCTCCTCTCGCGAAACATACTCGTGCGACTAGACGGGAACAAGCTAATTTTGTTTATGTGCACCGAAGTTAAAACTGAATTACGCAATACAAGTTATAGGCCCGTTTGTTTGATAACGAAAGATTATTCCGCAGATTCCGGTTATATATACCACCACAGCTCATCGAGCGCAATTCTGTAGAAAGCGTGACACTTAATTCATCGATCAGTTAAAACAACGGCTCACTATAAAGCTGTATTTGCTTTTCAGCCCAAAAATCCAGACAAATTTGTATAAGCCCAGGGTTTATAAGAGACAGTACGGTATAGTTTCACGAGACACAATTTGTGTCTCGTGAGACCAAAACAGACGTGAAATACATTTCGCAAGTTTGTAAGTCATCGTACCGTGTACCACAGAAAAGAAAGGAATTATATCGCGGAATGATATAACACCATCTAATTTATTATCACAATCGCACAAACGAACAGCTCATGAAGCAATCATTCACTTACCCTTTCGTGAATCGCAACAAATCAGGAAATCCAAGCTGGCGACAAATCACTCTCGCGGCTTTCCTGTTCCAACCGTGATCACAAACAGCTTTCCATGTGCCATTGTACAACACCTCGATTCGTCCCTCGTAGTTGTGTTTTCCTTTTACAAGACGAACGTTAACCTTTGAGCCGCTTGAAAAATCGACGCTTATTATACACACAGCGACAACAACTAAAACCCAATGCATTTCAAGTCTGCTGGTACGCCTCGTATTTTTAAAACGTCTAGCTGCTTTTTAACTATGCTATGATTTGACAGCTACTACGAGTTAAACAGTTGGCGAAAGCGAAGAGACGGCGATGGATCGCAAGATCTAAAACAAATCAACCCGCTCTCGACTCGATACCGGCGCAAGCCGTGTGACAGTTCACGTATAAGTTATCGCTTAAAACTTGTAACCAGATATGTTAGCCACGATTAAAGGAGTTGAAAATTACTTTCAGCGCACTTCAATCAACAAACAGAGGGTCCTTGTGTACTGAAAGGAGAGAGGTGCTCTTCACCGCACGTTCGACGCTTATACATACTTCTGTTACAATGATGCTTTATACAGGGTAATACACGGAAATATATAAGCTGCCAAGCCAAGCCCACTTGCTCAGCCAACAATTTTAAAAAGGCTGATCGTTTTGAGTACAATAATATGAACCTCTCGAAAATAATTGTGTGATCGCGGTGGAGCCGTGCGGAGCAGTTCAGTGTTCGGTAGAGATAGTATATTGTAGTTGCAGGGAAACCTAATCGGTGCTTTTGAGCCACGTTTAATTTTCACTTTTCGTAGATCTAGATCCACTCTAGAGCGAGGGAGATCCCGGCATTTTTTCCGAGAAAGACGGGAGCAGTGCCCCCTTCCCCCCCCCCCCCCCCCCCCCCCCCTCCTGCTACAATACCTTTAATTTAATGGATGAGTCAATTCCAGCAGCCGGTTTTTTAAAGTTACAAATATCGATAAAATGAGTAAATAGCGCAAACTTGCCGAGTTTTTAGCTCAAAAGTTTTTTTTTTCAAAATTATGATGGCATGATTTGCGCGCGCATAGTACAGTTTGATGTAAACAAACTGTTCAAACAAACAAAAAGATATTTAAAACCCATCTCATCGTTAACTTTCAATAGAAAGGATCGTTTCATTGAATACAGTGTTGTTTTATCTACCAAACTTGACAAAGTAATTAACATTTTAGCCCTTACTTTGAAGATAATTTGAAGCTTTTCTTTTCTAGGGAAGGAACACATTAAATTGCCGCGGGAAGTTTTCAACCAATCACAGGCTGACTTTTGAGACGTCAATACGGCTTTATATTGACGTCTCAAAAGCAGGCAGAAGTTTAGGAAAAAGTATCTGAGAATCATGACACAACAGCAGGCCGTTTCGTCGGCTCGCTTACGATCCGCTGTTCTAGAAATGAGCTCGCCGCTGCTCTCCGAAAAGGAGGATCCCGGGGCTTTAAAGTAATTTGAAGACAAGAAATTCAATAATTGACGAAATTTGGAATTAATCAGTGTGGTTAAGTCTGGTGAAATAGAGCCCACCGAAGGATCTGGACATTTCCTGCGCTAAAAATAAATTCAAAATGCTCTTCTTTCTGAATACAAAAGTACCTATAACGTCGGACCATGTCGGTTGTCAGTTAGAATTTATTAGTCGCTAGTCGGTAATTTTTTCCTCGTTTTTTCGGTAGTCAGTAATATTTTCCGCCCTTTGTCGCTAGTCGGTTAACCCCATTCACACCCTCTTGTTAAACTGCGAGGCCGAAGCCACGTGGCTGTCAAATTCCCGGGGGTAAATGACGGGTATGTTAATACCCGCCCCCGGGGCCAAGATAAAAAAAATGCCCCACCTCCGGGAAAGCAACATTTGTAAATGGCCCGGGGGGGATGGGCACTGCTGCAAACTGAAGAAGGTAAAGAAATACTTTACCTTCTTCAGTTTGCAAAATAAAAATAAAACACCACGAGGAAAAAATCAATCGTTTCTTGAAAAGGAACAAATCATGGTATGTTCTAGCCCACAGTTAGAAACGAAAATGTGAAAACTTGAAAACTGAGTTAGGCTAACGGTTTTCAAGTTGAAATTCCGATACAGACAAATCCGTGTATAGATTCGAATAGATGTTTCACCAGAGACACTCATCGACAGTTTTCAGGCATGTTGCATTGTTTCATTTTATTCACTACTCGTGCCCTCGAATCCCCGTCTCCGTTTCCCTTTTTGTGTAGACCTTCTTTTTTCGAAGAGTCAAGTCTGCTATTATGTATCGTAAATAAATCTAAACACAAGGAGCAAACATTTTTTTAAAACACACTGAATTCACTGAAATGCTGCCAGTTTCTGACCGGGGGAGGGTACTCAACAAAGTTTTGTACGGGGATGTTCCACCCCAAGGTCCAAACCCTTTTAACAACAACAACAACAACAACAACAACGTTTATTCGCACTGTAAAGTTACAAAGATGTATACGTAATATACAAATTAAAAATAGATACAGTAGCTGGTTATCCAAAATAACTAAAAAGCTAAACTAGTTGGGTAACCATCATTTATTAATTAAAAATATATAATATATACACGCGAGTCGGAAAAGTGGCTTATTAAACATAGATTAACTAAATTTAATGTACACACTTTAAGTAGAAGTAGGGATTATTTAATATACCGTTTTTGACAGAAAAGGTATCCCTTTCATATACCTTTCATTGAAAATGGTACCCCTTTCATATAGTCTTTACGTGCATCTTTTATGGCTGCATTGATCTTAGGGTGATTTTCCAAAACGCTCATCGCATTAAGTCCTTTTTTCCCTACAAAGATAGGTTCAACCGTTCCCAAATGTCAAAAGTTGTGTATAAGGCTAGTTGTTGGGATTGTCAGGATTTTTATATTGGAAAAACAAAACGAAGATTGCATGACAGAAAAACTGAACATTTTAAAGGGATCACAAGTACTTGTCATGCATCTGCTATCGCAGACCACGTCACATCAACTGGTCACAACTTCAAATGGGACCACTTTGAGATATTGGCAAAAGGGCGGTCTGATACTCACTGTAAGATTAAGGAGACTCTACTTATTCAGGAACTCAGATCTACCCTTAACGATAATGTCAGCAGCGAAAAGCTAATTCTTTATTAGTTTGCATCTTTTATATGCAACTTTTTCTCATCTTATGTTATTGTTGTTGTTAATTAGTTACTTATTATTCATTTAAATTTAGTTGTTACTTGTATTCTAAACGGTCACTTCTGAGGATGTATGTTGTAACATACGAGACGTCAAGTTAATATTTTGTTTTCCAACGAGCGATTAATCCCTTTGACATAGTTTTGTACCCTGAAGAAAGCAGCATTGCCGAAACGTCGGGAAAAAAATTGTTCGAACAGCGTCAATTTTTTTTTTAATTTTAGTAAGCGATTAATCACCCCCCCCCCCCCCCCCCCCCCCTCCCCGCCCCATAAAATATAAACGCTTGTTCTTACTACAGGCTATCAATGTTTATGGAAATCTACCGTGGATTACCGGCTGAATTCCTTGATGTAACTGGGTTTTTGAACTTTGCGTTTCTCTTTGGTTACTGAAGGGACACCACTACCCCCCCCCCCCCCTCCCCCCTCCGGGGGTCCCATTTGCTTTATCATACAGGAAGAAAAAATCGTCAAAAGTGATGAACGCAAAGAATATGAACTAAAAATACAAAATAACGACTAAAAGAAATTCCACAAGAATGGAAACTTCGATTTCTTGATCGCCTGTCAAGAAATCAAAATTGATGAACTGTAATCCACTTCCATCCTTGTAATCATTTGGCGATATAACATGGAAATTTGTTTATTCGGCGGGAAAGTGTACCTTTAATTGCAGTTTTATTTTCACGTGAAAAATCAATTACTCCGAGCGGAAAGTTCATAAATGTTTATAAAACAGAAGTCACTACAGATAACTGGCGATATTCATATATTATCTCGTAATCTTATCTGCTGTTCATCCGCCATAGCACTTTAGTACACGAGTTTGTTATGTCTCAATACCCGGGCCCCGGGCTCAGTACAAGGTCATCACTTAGAATGTTATGTCTCATTACATGTCCCAGTACATGTCCCGGGGGGGGGGGGTACTCCCCCAAAACACCTATACGGGTATGTGCCGCCCAACGGGGTCGTGATTTTGGGACTCCTGATCTAGAACGGGGTATCCATTTTAGAGACGTTTCCTAGAACGGGGTATAATATTTCGAACGCATGAAAGCTTCAGATTATCTGCAGCCATTTTTGCTAGAACAGGGTACTAAAATTTGACCTATTTCTGCTAGAACGACATTTTGAGTGCAAATTCTCACTAGACTTGTCAATGAATTTAATTTGAGTTATTTTCACTCCTACTACCAAAAACGGAAGACTTCGAGAGAATCTCGTTTGGTGGACGTGGCACAAATGAATTAGCCTGCATGACAGGCGCTTTATGAGCCAAGCGGAGCGAGCGAAGCATTTCGCGCGGAGCGCGACACGAGCGCGAAGCGAGAGACGAGGGAAGGAAAAAAATAAAGCGCCTGTCTACAGGCGCTCCGCGCGAAATGCTTCGCTCGCTCCGCTTGGCTCATAAAGCGCCTGTCATGCAGGCTACAAATGAATCTTTTCACCTAAGAGGAACCAATTCTAATAGTTCCCGTCATATTGTTACGACTCGATACCCTAAAAGGTACCGCGATAATTCTAACGGCGATCATTGTAGATTTTACACCCAAAAGGACTCGTACAAAGCATTATCCCCGGGAGGAGGTACTCCCCGAAAGTTTGGGTGGGGCTTTATTTCGGCTTGCTTCTTGAAACCCTTACCGGCCTATTTCAGGCCAAAATATGTGATTTTCCATACCCTATTTCAGACCTGATCCAAATTCAGACCGGGAGATACATGGTCGCAGCTAGCCGTGACCGGACCCGGCCTGGGACCCACGAACTGCTGTGGCTTGCGTAAAATATTTTGTAAAGGGCTCAAGGAAGCCAATTCCCGATGTTAATCAACCGCACTTCTCAAGCAATGAATAATGATAAAAACGTAGCTTCTTCTAGACACCATAACCATACCCATTTCCAGACCAGAGTGCTCAAACATACCAAAAATGCTCAAAATCAGGGATGGGTTCCTGTCAAAATCAATACCCTATTTCAGACGAAAATAGCTAAAACTGAAATCATACTCTTTGGAAATAGAAGTAAAGTCTGCAAAGGACCGCAAACGAATAATGCTGTAAACGATACGTATGATCTACGAAAGATCTAATCAGCCAAAAAAATGAAAAAATATAACAATAAACTGCAAGGCTGACGGACTACTTAAAAAAGTACTACTAATACTAGTATGTGAGCACTCGTTAATTATCTGGTGAAAACTGAACCATTATGTTTAACTTTCTAGTGACACTAAAAATAGGTGACCTGCGATCAGACGCTTTTATTTTCGAAGCGAAAAATTCGCGCATAAACGCTGCGAAAAAAAGCGCCTGATCGCAGGTCAACATATTTTAAATAATAGTGCGACTTGTCTCGTTCGCGCCTAGTTGTTTTGACGGCTCCACGTCGGGGAGAAACGTTGCGTGGCAAATGAAATTTCCGCGGGAGTTTAATTTCGCGATTGCCAATTTTTGCGTTTCGCGGATGAGGATATACCGTAAATCCTCTATCAAGCCCCTGCCCCTCCAATAAGCACCCCCTCCCCTCTCCAATAAGCACCCCCCGCCCCCTCCAATAAGCCCTCCTTTTCGGAGCAAGAAATTTATTAAGCCCCCCCCCCCCCCCCCCCCGGTATTGCAGACTTTTCCGTTAAGTTGGGAACACATTTTCGCGCGTCTTGGGCAAGTTCCTGTGCGGTATTTCACGTATACTGTACGTACCTCAAGATGACTGCCCGATTTCTACAGCTATATATTAACAGCAACCATTTTACTAAACGAAGACCGAAGACCTAAGACCCAAAAACGAAGACCCCTTCAAGATCGTTTTGAAATCACTTAAAAAAGGCGGGAACATGATTCTCGACCGAAGCAGAAACAAGGAGTGACAAAATTTGCGGTTATTAACGAATTTGACCAGGGTCTTCGTTTTGTACATAATCCCACCAAGAGTACAAAACGAAGACCCCTTCAAAATCGTCTTGAAATCACTTGAAAAAGGCTGGAACATGATTCTTGACCGAAGCAGAAACAAGGAGTAACAAAAGTTGCAGTTATCAACGAATTTGACCAGGGTCTTCGTTTTGTACAAAACCCCACCAAAAGTACAAAACGAAGACCCCTTCAAAATCATCTTGAAATCGATTGAAAAAGGCGGGAACATGATTCTCGACCAAAACAGAAACAAGGAACAACAAGATTTGCGGTTATTAACGAATTTGACCAGGGTCTTCGTTATGTACAAAACCCTACCAAAAGTACAAAAGGAAGACCCGTTCAAAATCGTCTTGAAATCATTTGAAAAAGGTTGGGACATGATTCTTGACCGAAGCAGAAATAAGGAACAGCAAGATTTGCGGTTATAAACGAATCTAACCAGGGTCTTCGTTCATAACCCTACCAAAAGTACAAAACGAACACCCTTTTTAAAATCGTCTTGAAATCACTTGAAATTAGCTCCAAACATGATTCCCTGGCTTATTAACGAGGGAATAACATTTAGCGATACTTTGTTATAACACTGTAACAATTGTACTAAAGAGGAGCGAATTCATTCAGTTCCGGTACGTATATTCAGGTCTCCATTTTTGGGGGTGTTGAAAAGTTATATTTACTCGTTAAGTCTATGTACCTATCAGAAAGGACAATATCCTACATGGTTCAAATACTGACTAAAAATCTTTCTAAAGAAACAGAACTGTATGCCGGATCGAAATTTGCACAAGAGTTTCCTAATTGGCCAGAATCTCTGGACCCGGCAATAGAAATATAGGTGCGCATTTTCGAACCGCTATTAAAGCGATATATATATATAAACGGCTAAAACTTTTGAACGTTACCAATATCCATGAGATATAACTCTAGCAACTGACGAGATTCACGAGTAGAATCGGTCTTGCTTTACCTTAAACATCTACATATGGAGAGAAGAATAAACTAGCATCCGTGAGATTAAAAAAACCAGCAACCATGCTGCAGATTATCTGTTGGATGCCAAATCAAACGCTGTTACAAAACAACGGAGGTTTATCCTAGCTCCACTGAGACACACTACTCAACTACAGAACTAACTAAGAAACTAAAAATTATTGCAAGAATTCCGGCATTATTCCATTGCAGTGGAATTGTAGACTACGGCTTTTTGAGACTTGGATCTAAGATGCCTGATATCCGTGATGGGAAACACTTTCTCACAAGTCTTGACACTACAGACTTTCGACACTAAATTACGGCCTGAGAAATTTAACGATCCTTGCATTTTCAAATCGATAACAAACTTTAGCCGATTAGTATTTATCTTGCAACAAAAGTGAGCCAAAGAAACCGCAATGTGTGCCAATAGAGCTAGCACTAAATATAATAACCGCAAATCTTGTTGTTCCTTGTTTCTTGCTTCGGTCAAGAATCATGTTCCCGCCTTTTTCAAGTGATTTCAAGACGATTTTGAAGGGGGTCTTCGTTTTGTACTTTTGGTAGGGTTATGTACAAAACGAAGACCCTGGTCAAATTCGTTGATAACCACAAATTTTGTCACTCCTTGTTTCTGCTTCGGTCGAGAATCATGTTCCCGCCTTTTTCAAGTGATTTCAAGACGATTTTGAAGGGGTCTTCGTTTTGTACTTTTGGTGGGGTTTTGTACAAAACGAAGACCCTGGTCAAATTCGTTAATAACAGCAAACTTTGTTGCTCCTTGTTTCTGCTTTGGTCGAGAATCATGTTGCATCCTTTTTCAAGTGATTTCAAAACGATTTTGACAGGGTCTTCGTTTTTGGGTCTTAGGTCTTCGGTCTTCGTTTTGTACCCACCCCCTTGAGAATGGTGTCCCTTTCGAACGACCAATTTTATAAACCGAACAGTGATCAGTAACGGAACCATCCATTGCTGAGATATTGCACAGAAATACATCGTTTTTTTAAAATAAAAAAATATATACAGTCCTCATCAGTTGATTGATACCACAGGCAGCTCATGGTGGTGTGTGAGTCACATGTCGAAGCCGGTACACAGTAATGAAATATAGGTAATAATACGATTTGTCACGGAATTGAAAAGCGATAGAAAAATCGAAAATATTACACAACAGAGACTTCTTGCCTTTACTTTATTGTCCCTTGATGTGTCCTGACCGGTTTAAATGCATTTTTACCACTTTTGTCACTCGCCCGGCACTATCACTAGCGAGGCCGGGATGGCCAGGAGGCGCGTGAATTACCCCTAGTCACGCCCTGGTCACTGTGCAATGATCTCCAGTCGCAATTTATCTGAACGCCTGGAATGATACAATTTAAAGCTTTTTTCAGGCTCTCTAAAAATGAATACGAAAATGATTTATAAAACTAACGCTTTTTGGCTACAAAAATACGTTACGAAACATCGAAATTTACAGGACAAGTTGCACGCCTTTGAACATTCACTCCCCTTCAGTTCATTCCTTCTCTGGAGTTTTGATTCTGTGTATGAAAGGGCTTATTGTTAATACTGCTCTTGTAAAAAGATTAGCTTATCTCATTAATTGAAGATTTCAGCACTGAAATAGGCTTTTTTTTTAAAAGTGTGAAAAGACCTATCCGATTTCCTCAGTTGTGGCGCGACAATAATTTGTCACAGTCGCCAGCAGAGGAAACCCTAATGCGGCGGGTTTTCTTTCGCTGTGCTGAACTGTGGCTTTACATCTAGCCTTCAATAACTAAAAGAAACCATCACAGTTGAAAGGAGCTGGCCTATCGTTCCAAACTATATTGGCATCAAATCAACTGACCCCGGCGAAGCGGTCATTTGTATTTTTCTTTTATCACCGGCGAGTTGAGGTCGTATTGAGTTCAAAATGGCGTATATTTGGTATGTTTTTGGAGCTCTGCTGATAGCTGGAATCGCTAATGGTTTCACTGGAATCCGACTCAGAGGTGGAAAGCATCGATTCGAGGGCAGAGTTGAAGTGGAGCATAATGGCCAGTGGAGAGGTGTTTGTGATCATGGATGGAACAGGAAAGCGGCGAAAGTTGTATGCCGAATGCTTGGATTTCCTGGTGTCCTGCGCTATTTCAAAGGGTTAGTTCATGCTTATTTCATTTTTTATTACCTCCAAAATTAAAATATCAATTCTTTAAAGTGTTAAAATTAGGAACCTTGCCATAAAGTATTGCTTCATACAGCTTTTGTGTTGCATTTTGGGGTTTCATTCCCAGACGCTATTAAAATAAGAAGTTCTAAGAATAACATTGATTACATGAAACGAAAAATCGAAATGACCCGGTATATTTGTTTTCATACCTCGGATTCATTTATTTTTAGGTGCGGTTTAGTTTTAAACATATAACATGAAAGTTTTAGCTCCTATGTCGAATCGAGTCGAGCGTAAACCAACGTTCTCAACGTTTTCGCTCTGTGGTCAACATTTTTTCCAAGATCACGAATTTCAACACTCAACGATGACGTGTGACATTTATTCGTTTCAACTTTTCTACACTTAAGTTATAATCCTCTCCATTTAGATATCGTATGAATGTAATCAATCTGTTATGCCCGGGGGGGGGGGGGGGAGTACCACGCTATAACAGTAAAGGGGAGGTGCGAATGAGGCCAAACTATTGGATCGCAAAAAAACGTCCTACAATCAAAGACTGAGCGGACACTCTCGTAAGCGGCAGCTCTGCTTACGACCATATTGACAAAAGCCCGTTTGAATTCTGAACCGATCCAAAGCACGAATAATTCCTACGTAGTTAACATGCTTAAGCGGCCAGGGGCGTAGCCAGGGGAGGGTTCCAGGGGTTCCGCACCGCCCCCCCCCCCCCCCCTCCCCTTCCCTTTTTTTTTTGGAGGGAGTTTGTTTGTTGTTTTTTTTTTTTCAAGACAAAAACATGACTTAAATCCCCCTTTCACCCGGATCAGTTCTTCGCTTTTTAAGGAAAGAAAAATAAGTTAAAAAGGCATCGCATGCAGGAGCTTAGTAATAAGCTCCTGTCGCATGTTATATTGGGGATTTATGATAAAAGGTGCGCAATACGGGCCCCCTGTGTACATACGAGCTTGCGATGTGGGATTCAGTGAGGGTTGTCCAATACTCGGACAAATTTATGCATAGCATTGCATTGTATTATATGATAATGTATTACAATACAATGCTATGCATAAATTTGTCAGAGTATTGGACAAGTATGGATTCAGTGCCTTTGTCTAGTTTCTAGAGAGGGAAACCCTGTGCAAGCTGCTTTGCAGTAATTTATGCAGATGACTTTCCATCAGTCCAGGGTGCCGATGTAGAAATCGTCCTTTGGCGGCGCAATTGTCTAAGTGCGCCAGCGAATCAAGAACTACCCAGCAGACCGTAAACAGTGCTGAGTTCAGGCCTTGGCAGACCTGGCGATCATGACCAGCGAGCAAGAGTCTGGACTTGCTCTAATGAACATACCTTACAGTAGACAAATGACATTAGTGCAACAATCGACATCTTTGCACGGAAGCATCCGCGGCACCTTCTTTCTGATATTCTAGCTGAGTGAACGGCAAATCTGTCAGAAAGCCGCCTTATTCCATGTCAAACTGCCTTGAAAATGCACGAGATGCAATTTCAGACAGCCTAATTTTTTCACAATTTCCCCCCTAAAAGCTCGCGTCTACGGCGCTGTAAAAGTGCTCTCGGGAGCTTTGGCCCCCCCAATTCCAAATGCTGGCTACGTCCCTGAGTGGCTACTACTGACCTTGCAACTCTTTGAAAGTGAGCCAAAAAACTCCATTGTTATGCCAAGAGCTAGGAAACAAACAACGGCATATTAAGCTAAATACTCAAAACGGCTCTGGAAAGCGTAAATTCCTCCTGCAAAATCACAGCTAGAGATTTTTCCCTAAGATCAAAGAAGTGTTATATCTTTATTTTGATCTAAAAGGAAAAATCTCTCAGGCACGTACTTGGGGTAGACTTATTCTAAAGCTGGGACAAACTGCTTTTAGCGCCGAGCAGGATTTGTGCTAGGCCTGTCACCTTTTATAACAACAAACGTGGTCTCCCAACAGTACTCGCCATTGGCACTACAAATTGACACTAAACTACATTGACACTACACTACACTACAAGCCAGAACTAATCGATCAAAATAACATAAAATAACAAACGCCGATCAAATATATCGATCAAAAGCAAAACTATAATAAAGAAATAACTTATTTCTACTAAATAAAAAACTGAAATGTAATCTTAACCGCGGATGAAAACGGATTTTCGAAGTAACTCGATGTATCGGGAATTTTCGACTACGTTAAATTCAATCGTTGAGGCATTGGGCGCACAATGTATGTTGGGTGATACTGGGCCTTTAAAAATTAAGTTGTTTCGTAGTCACGAGATGGCTCTTGGAGCCCCTTTGATCCCGGGGGGGGGGGGTACTCCGCAAATTTTTGGGTGGGAGTGTGCCGCTGGGACTCTGAGACCCTTAACCTATACTAGACCATTTTAGCTGCATTTTGCAACCCTATTCTAGACTAAACACCGAAAAACCCTACCCTATCCTAGATTTATTCCAGACAAGCTATTTTCCAGAAATTCTTTCACTACCACAGTCTAAGATGCCAGGAGTCAGTAAAAATGCCATACTGCCCACCGTACCGAATTTTAAATGTCATTTGCCAGTAAACCTTGTCTAGACTAAATTCTTCACGCAACTGATCAGTTTCGCGGAAAATGATACCCTATTCTAGACCAAAAATCTCTTAATACTATACCCTATCTCAGATCGACTAAACTGCCTGAAAACCATACCCTTCACAGCGGCACATACCTATATAGCTCATATATGGGAGTACCCCCCCCCCCCCCCCCGGGCCTTTGATCTTCTCTCCCTGTTGTGCAGGCTAACCTCCTGTTCTGTAAAAAAAAAACCCTCCTATTACCTAGGGTACTGTGATCCGTAATTTGCCAAACAAAATATAAAATATGTCATACGACTTGATCTGTAATCCTACCACACTCCTTCCGCCCTTCTTTCACTCTTTTACCACCTTCTATTTATATATACAGCTGTTTCCAAAAATTTTGAAACCCCAAAATATGTCATTATATCCATACATTTGGCATCGAAAATGTATGTACAACCAAAGGCCTATTTGCTAAAACGAAGAGTTATTTTGTTGTGCTATACATTACAGACGTCGCAGCTGTGCTTACATCGTGTTTTATAATTCAACACATTGATACACTGCCCAAATATGGTCAATGAAAAGTTATCGATATACATCCATCGATAGATGTAAATTTCGTATTTTGAAAAGAGAATGCAAAAATGACGGATCGGCCTCGATATTTTTTCTTCAAACTGTGCTTTGTTATCAATGTGTTGAATTATAAAACTATACGGCCTCGTCGGCTAAGAATTAGGCGATATCACGCGCGCTTTCGCGCTATAATAGTTAAATTGATGCACTTGGGTTACTTTGCTAAGCACTCAAGAAGCTAGAGTCGCTCTCGGCTATCGCCTCGCGCGACTCTCACTCATGCTTATTAACCTCCATAACTCGATGTAAATGACGTCCAATATTTATTAGTTTTGTCTAAAAAGAAAACAAGCAAAATCACTATAATTTCCCTTTAAGAAAATGTTCTCTTGTGCGGAAGATAGAATAGATTATTATTTTACATCGAATAAGTGTTGTTTTGTTTACGTCGGTTTATTGTTTTCCGTCGTCCATTGTGCTTGGAAATTTGATTTTATTCAGTATAGAGAAAACTAAATCGCGAGCGATCGCGTGTACAACTCCGGAAGCATCCAGCTACGTTCCCAATCGGAATAAACTAATACTCTGAATCCTGCCGAGAACTGACCATTAAAATTATTGTAAATGATTGCAAAAACAAATGGTACCATGCAAAAGAACTGTTGAAGAGGTTTCATTGGAATGATGGTTTCATCATAGCATTTACCTGGCGCATTTCGTTGACGACACAAAAGTTAGAACAACACTGCATGTCTCCATAATTGGCTCTGAGAGTAAAAAGGTTAACAGAGGGTTTACGGTATTTTTGTCTTTAATTGGCTTGAATTTTGAATATTTTACTGTCTTTGGCAGCAAACGTTGGGCAAATTAGTCATGTCCACGTGAAAATGGTCAAGATGTGCCCGATATAAGCGTAAGAATAAGTACACGCAATACAACATACCGGTAAGCGTATAAAAGGACTATTTTATCTTCGGCCAACAATAGCACCCGTTCAAGCTCCCTCGCACGATATGGCGGGGAATTTCGTGACTGAGTAATTTTGTTGAAAGATTTGTTGATATCGAAAGAAGCTGCCTGGCTGAATGTTACAGTAAAAACAACAAACTATTGATATTAATTAAGCTTGGAAAAAGGAAGCGAATGATAAGGGGATTTACAAAGGCAACGTGGTAACGTTTCAGATAGATAGCTGTTGATAACGTATATGTTAATAATACTTTATTCAAATACAGAAGACGGTATTTAAAAAGGAGGACCGTGAGGTTACCCCTATTTTAGGTCCCCTGACTAACTAACTAACTAACTAACTAACTAACTAACTAAATTAATAAACTACAAAAAATATATAATATAAATGGTTAATAATTAATGCTTATAGAAAAATATAAAATATAAAATTTTGAATACGAACATCAGGCACTGAAGCAGCAGAAAAATATAATGTATAAATAAGTACTCATTTTATATTCATCCACTTTTTTATACTCATTTTAAATCTGTTGATGTCGATATCATTTCCAAATAGATGGTTTGGTAAATTGTTCCAGTCTTTGATAATTCTTACAAAGAAGGAGTACTTCAAGGAATTAACTCATGTTGACTTCGTTTGGAACTTATACGGATGGTTAGCTCTAGTGGTTTTACTTTTACAACACTCGAAATAATATTTTGATTCAATTTTTTTGTCTATTGTCTGGCATTCAGTGTCATTTACTTATAACACAATTTTGAACAAAGGAAACACAAACGAAAATAAAACTCAAATAATAGTCACATTTATGACACGATATAAATGCATACACGGGCGTGAACGCATACAAAAACATCATGTTAAACTAAGAGAATGACAACGAGGCAATTAGGTTACCGTAAATGATCTAATAAACGCCCCCGATCTAATAAACGCCTCCTATCTAATTAACGCCCTCCTAAGCTGACAAGTTTGTATTGAACGCCCCTCTCTAACAAACGCCTCCTCCCCTGAAAACGGGGCAGTACGCAGCTCTTACAAGGTCTTCCCTGATTTGCTGAGAAAACAATAGAACAAACAACACAACAATGGACCCTATTTGCGTTCTTGCTTAATTACTGACACCGGTGTGCGAGTTGCGTCTTGCTCAATTTCCGGTTCAAAGTGAGGATAGTGCTCTCTAATGTTCTTCATCTCTGTGCTCAGGATATCAGTAATTTTCTTTCGGCTTGTCCTAGCATTGTAGCATCCCGAAATTACAAGGCCTACTTCACGTTTTCGTTTTCCGCATACTTGTGCGGTACAGGAGCAGAGCAGTTGAAGGCACAACTTTGCTTGATGAGCCAACTCTTCCCACAGGCTTCCCAAGCTAACATACGTGATGTATGCGACAGCTTGTGTATACAGAGAAATGTATGGGAAAATCACGGATTCTCTAAAATTGGGTAAATAACTATCTATTTTGAAATAAAGTTTACCTACCTCAAATGTGTCGTTTACTTGTGTCTTGTACCGAATTTGAAGCCTTTCCGACGCCATTTAGCGAAGTTATTCGAAGTCGTTGTTTCCCCTTCTTTTTAGAAGGGGAGACAACGACTTCGAATAACTTCGCTAAATGGCGTTGGAATGACTTCAAATTCGGTACAAGACACAAGTAAACGACACATTTGGGGTAGGTAATCTCGGATTCAATGATAGATTCGCGCGAAAACCAAAACGCGCCATTTTCCCATCACTGAACTGGGGAGGAGGGGTGGTATTAATTTTTCATTTGAAATGCCCAAGGTTGTTGCTTTAAGCTTGGTTTGGTATCTAAAAATAGGAAGACAAAACACGAGAAGAGAAATTTCGTATCTTCAAGCGGCCATGTAATGTTCTGTTTATTATATAAACACCAATGAAATCAAACCATTTCACTTTAATAATTTTTTGAAGTCCTAAAGTAGAACAAATTGTCAACAGCGATCTTTTCACGTGTGAAGATAACATGTTATTCTCATGTGTGAAGATATGATGTTTACGCGCGAAAGCTCACCTGGTATTTCATTGGTGTTTATATAATAAAAAGAAATATGAACTAAGAAACAAAATGACGACTAACTGAAAAAATCTCAAAATTCCACCAGAATGTGAACTTTGATTTCTTGACCTCCTATCACGAAATCAAAATTGATGAACTGTAATCCACTTCCATCCTTGTAATCCTACACTTTTTCTCCAAACTACTGCTTCTGTTTTGCTCTGTGGAATCTTTTTATCCAATTTAGTTGTATATTTGGTGGCATTTGGCGATATAACATGGAAAGTTAGTAAACACAATTTTGTTATTTCGGTGGGACAGTGTCTAAGCGACGTCGGACACTTTATTGAGACTTACATAACGGAGTAATATCATAATCCTTGTAATCCTGCGCTTTTTCTCCAAACTACTGCTTCTGTTTTGCTCTGTGGAATCTTTTTATCCAATTTAGTTGTATATTTGGTGGCATTTGGCGATATAACATGGAAAGTTAGTAAACACAATTTTGTTATTTCGGTGGGACAGTGTCTAAGCGACGTCGGACACTTTATTGAGACTTACATAACGGAGTAATATCATAATCCTTGTAATCCTGCGCTTTTTCTCCAAACTACTGCTTCTGTTTTGCTCTATAGAATCTTTTTATCCAAGTAGTTGTATATTTGGTGGCATTTGGTGATACGACGTGGAAATTAAGTAAACATAATTTTGTTATTTCGGCGGGACAGAGTCTCTTTAAGCGACACATGGCAAAAAATTGGATGACATTTGCCTCTAAGTTTTTAACTCGTCCCCAGACCCCAAATTTGACCCCTAAAATCACAGCGAAAACGCCATTTTTTGAAGGGAAAATCAAAATTTCGCCCATTTTTGAATTACTTTTCGGAAATCCACACTCGGATTCCAGTAATTTGGTTATTATTCTATCTGGAAACGTTAAAATATTATAATAACTTTAAAACAAAGTCCCGTCGTTTTGACCTTGAAGTGACCAATGTCACGTTAAGGCTTGTATGGAGTTCAACCGCGCGGTCATCGCTGAATGCTAATGAGGGACATTTGCCATACTAGAAATACCGAAAACACTGAGTTTTCAAAACGAAAAGTCTGCAAGTTGTTCTTTTTCGATTTTCTTCTTTTTGGATGCAATTGTAGATTTGGCCTTCAACTACAAAACTTTGCTGTTGCATCTTAAAAAGATATGCTATGAATACTGCGAAATGGCAATCTTAATGAGTTAAAATCCCCAAATTCTTTCATGCGTTCATGCCATTCTCGTCCCCAGAGCCGCTTGACCCTCTTAACCGCCCGATGATTCCCAACTAAAATGACAATAACCAGAATATATAGTCCCACAAGGATACGTGAACATATCTGCACTCCAAAGAACTAACAGCTGGCTTTGTTCAAAGGACGGAACGCTTTGGTAAGGGAACAAAGGAGTTTTGGTTAGACGATGTCAAGTGTTCAGGGAACGAAGACTCCATTGCGCAGTGTTCACACAGAGAATGGGGGAAACACAACTGTCGGGACAACCATCCAGCTGGGGTTACGTGTAAACTGCATACCAACAGTATGTTAGCCACGCCCAAGCCTGCCAAGGCCAGCGGTGAGGTAATCTAGTGCCTATTTCTAATTCATTAAATACTGTTGTTGTCGTCGTCATTGCTGTTGCTTTTACCCAGGGACGGGGGAGGAAGGGGAGAGTTGCGAATGACGCCAACTTTTTAACCCTAAAAAGTCCCATTCAGCTATAACTAGACCCATAAAGTAACCCAAGAAAGTTCCGTTTTCTTCTACCCGAGAAAAATAAAGTAAAGTAAAAACATAAGAGTTTTAATAAACTATGTCTTGGTAATTTTGACGTTTTTGGGTCAAGACTGGTCAAAGCTAAAAACAATAAGAGAAAGATATCAAGTGAATTTTCGAAGATAGAATCAACCATAATCAAAGTTTTGGCGAGTTTTCCAAGACACAGGACAATAACCTTGAAAAAGTCGACCCAATCAATCTATTTCTATCCTTGCCATCTGCGGCACAAGATGCTTATTTTTTTCAGTTTACTCTTCGAGCACTAGTAGAGTAATTTTAAACAAAAGTGGATCAGTAAGATGGGACATAGCAGTGGCGGATCCAGGGGGAGGGTCGGGGGGGGTCCGGACCCCCCCCCCCCCCCCGCCCCCATCAGACCTGTGTCTCCCATGTGGTTCATAAAAATAATAGAATAAAATTGTTTTATACGCAGTTGTTTCACTTCCACCAATTGACTTAAGAAACGCTTTTCGACTTTCAGGAATACCGTAAATGGCGTTTTAGAGGGTATAATCAGAAAATTTTTCCGGGTGACATGCACCCGGACCAAACCCCCCCCCCCCCCCCCCCTCCTTTTCAGAAATTCCTGGATCCGCCCCTGTATAGCCTCTTTAAGCATGTAAATGAAATTGATACAATATTTTGGCATAAAATCGAGAATGCTAAAGTACGCTTTTTATCAACCCTAGAAAATCCTTGTCGAAATCTTTTTACCCCAAAACATCCACCAGAGAATGTTTAATCCAAAAAGGTCCCCAAATCGCTAATTTCGAACCCCACCAAGGCCTTCACACCTTTCCGTTACTAATGTACCTGAGTATCCTCCTTGAGAATAATGGCAAGTAGAATGTCAACACCATGCGTTATAACACACCCTCAAAATTGCGATTTTTCATTTAAAAAATGGCAATCCCAAAGAATTTGCAAACAGATAGCTTGATAAACAATATTGTTTATTATACTTACACATGTTTCTCCAACCAAGTGCTTGCATCCGGGTCCCATGCCAGCTCGATATTTTACTATTTAGGACAGCAACCTATTAGACTGCTAGCAGTTCCCTTCTGGATAGTCCGGCGAGCGTGCGCGCATCCCGAGCGAGTGAAAGCAAAAGGAGCGAGGAGGACTGGGGAAGAAGCGGGCCCTCCAGTCTTCCTGGCCCGCTCGACTGCCTGAAAAGCTTTTGGCCAGTTAGCACTCCTGGCGATAATGCATGAGAAACCTGGTTGTGTACACTGTAGTGAAATCGGCTGTAACTGGAAAGCTGGTCAATTGTGGGTTATAAATGTAAAGATTGTTCTCTTCTTCTACGTCCCAACAGATTGTAAAATTCAACGTAAAGTTACAGGGCCCTGTTGTAGATGACTATATATCTGAAGGTGTGGTCCAAGTGGAGCACGAGGGGAAGTGGGGTTACGTTTGTCCTTCTAGCTGGACATCTGTCAACTCGCACGTGTTGTGTGGTCAACTTGGATTTCCGAACGCGGAGAAACTGGAGTCGTACTCAGAGACAGTACAGGATGTGGACCCCGTGTATTGGCTGGACCAAGTCACGTGTAAAGGATGGGAGTCGTCCATCGTGTCATGTGACCATGCGGGGTGGGGCGGTCATCAATGTGAGAGTGGCAGCAAAGTGTTAAAGATCAAATGCATTCGAAGAAAGGAAGGGCAGGTTAGTGGATTCTGGTGTTAAATTCAGTGAACCCGTTACTTTTTCTTAAGAATACGCAACTGTTTTCTGATTTTTTTTTTCAGATTTCCTTCTGGGTAAAATTGAATAACAAATAGCGCTATCAACTGGACAAATCGCTATCCAGTGGATGACACAATTGGTTTTGTTAATGCTTATCCGCTGGGCATGACTTATCCAGTGGATAGCGCTAGCCACCCTTTAAACAACCGAGGCCTGTTCAAAAGCTATCATTTAAATGGTCGCACTTCAGGGTTTTCATCCACAGACTCAAAGTTAGAACCACCTTGTACAGCATAACTGATAAACAGTACCACAAGAAATTACTGCTCAGTAGCTTTCATTTGAATGGTCCTCACACCGAGCTTTGGGATTTCATCCACTGACTCAAAAGTTGAAGATTTTTACTTTTAGGTAGGAAATGTTAACTGATCATAACTTCTCTGTTTTCATCAAGCCAATAGAGATTCGTCTTAGAGGTGGGGCCCAAGTCTCCGAGGGGCGCGTGGAAATAAAGTACCGCAATTCCTGGGGCACTATATGTGATGACCACTGGTCGTTGACTGAAGCTAATGTCGTCTGCAGGTCACTGGGATATGGGTCAGCGGCAGCAACAGCAAGAAATTCTTTCTACGGGAGAGGCTCTGGAAGGGTAAGTGATCAACCTTGTTTGAATTTTTCGTTTCCTTCCGGGAGCAGCCGTGGCCCTGGCTGATCGGTTTTTGAAAAACTGAACCCATAAGAAAAGTAATGCGAGCCGAGGGGGGCGCTTCTGAAGAGGCAGGAAGAGAAAGGAGGGACTCCCCCAGTTTCCACTCGGCTCGTTCGCTCGCTCCAGTCTCCCCAGTTTGTTTTCGTGATCAGCTCGCTCGCCCACTCGACTGACTCAAAAGGAACAGCTAGCAGTCGAAGATAATTCTGTCTCCTTATTGAATCTCCTTGTACGACCACCTCTCGAACCGTTTCGGGCCAGGCGTACGTTTCTCAAAACTCCAGAAGACTTTTCGGGCCCGAAAGCGATTTTTGAAATTCAACTGCTCTGTCAAGTGGCGGTGAAATTTTAAAAATAGAATAAGCACAGGACCGCGAACGAAAATGCTGCTAGTGAACGTAGGATCTGTAAAAGATCTAAACAGCCAAAAATAGCAATAGGCAAACTGAGTAGCAAGGCTGATACTACGTATAAAAACTTTGCAAGACATTAACATGACACGAGATAGAACCCAACACAGTAGGATCGTAGCCGTAGAAAAGCCCGAAAAAAAAGCCCGAAGGCCAGTGCAAAGTTTCTCGTCGACTTAATATTTTATTGGTTAGCTTTCAAAACGAACGAAAATTGAATCTTTGTTGGTAAACAGCCTGCACATAAAATAACTTTTTTGGGCCCGAAAAGTCGTCGGGAGTTTTGAGAAACACACGCCAGGAAAGTTATGTAACATAATAATAATAATAATAATAATAATAATAATAAATTTTTATAGCTCTCGGATCCAGTGTCCTTAGGAGCATTGAGAAATGGGCTTTTGGTCTTGGGTGATCGCTTACGAAAGTGTTTGGCAGTAGGATTTTTCTCAGAAAAAGAAATCATTGAAATTCGCTGTATTTTGTACAATGAATATACGTTTTTAAACTAGCGCAAGGTAAGTTTTCATTTTGGGAAACTTCTTTTTATAGTTCTTTTTTATTGGCAAGCAGGGATGGTGAATGGGTGAGAGAAATCACTCCCATCAATGTGGCCCGGGTTCGATTCACGGACTCGGCGTCATTTGTGGGTTGAGTTTGTTGTTATTTCTCATCCTTGCTCCAAGGGTTTTTCTCCGGGTACTCCGGTTTTTCCTCCCTCGCCTCAAAAACTAACATTTCCACATTCCAATTTTATCTGACATCCGAGGGTCAAAAGTTCGTCAGTCGCAAAAACTGTTTATTTATTTTATTTAGCGTTTATGGACCGAGCCGAGAGGATAGCTTGTCTCTATCTGCAAATGCGCGCTCTATAAAATGTACACCATTCGTCCATATGCAGAAAGTGTTTTCTACTTTAAACAAATGGATCTGCTTTTGAACGTTTTTTTTTTTTTTTTTTTCAAAAGATCAACTATTGAAATCAATTCTTGCGGAGTCTGTAAAGAAAAATTCGGACCGTAAGGGAACCAATCAGACTGTTTATTTTGATCGTACACCATTTCAATGATATTGACAAATAAGTTTTCAGTCGCTTAACATTAAACACTTAATGACTGGTCCCGAGGGAAACAGTGAATTTTGTTTCCCGAGAATCTCGATGTTTCCCGAGACGAAGTCGAGGGAAACATCGAGATTCGAGGAAAACAAAATTCACTGTTTCCCGAGGGATCAGTCATTAAGTGATTTGTTATATAGAGCAGTTTTCAATTGAGTGTCGAAAGTAATTACACAATTGCTTTGGTTTTGCATTGCTACGCCTTGTGATTGGCTAAAAAATTTCGCGCCACTTTCTCGACCAATCAGAAGTAAAACCAAAACCAATCGTGACTTGCTGGTACGCGTTTTCCCGCGCTTGGCGCCGGCGACATGTATTTGCTTCGGGCTCTGATTGGTTCATTGGATTGTTTACGACTGCTGTGATTGGTCAGAGTAATTACTTTGGTTTTGGTTTTACGACACTCAAATGAAAACTGCTCTAGTAACGCAAAATAAAACACAACACAAGACAGTTTGAAAAACGCGCCGAGCACTCGATCTATCATAATCATGCCACCTTTTGTCACGGTCTGATCACGTGCGCTAGCGGGCAACAGTGCAATGTTACCCTCTGACGTCAAAATTGTTGCCCGCTTTCGCAAATGTTGCCCGCTTAGCACAATTGGCGGGAAACAGTTTGTTTGTTATATGTCATGTGACGATAAATCAACCAATCAACGCGCGCGTTGTATTGAGAAAAACTCCAGCCATATAACAATTGTCAGAACTGGCCGGCCGGGTTTGTCAATTCATAAATATTTTTCCATTATTTTTTCCATGTGGCTGTCCAGACCGGTCAATTCGTGGATAGCATAATTATATCATCATGACCGGTCTGGCTCACCAGTTGGATGCCAATGTTGGACGCGCGGCTTAAGGTCCGAACATTGTTGGCCAACATTTGTTGGAAGGCAATGTTGGACATTCAGCATTATGACACTGATACCCATGTATAATGTGGAGCAGTTTCTTGTCTGAGGAAACAGCATGATGCCAAAGAAGGGCCTTGACAAATGGCCTTGTCTCTATTTTTCTTTGTGACAAATGGCAAGCACTCTTCACGGCGTGGCATTGGCTAATTTTTTATTTATTTCAGGTGATGATGAATCATGTTGTTTGCCGAGGATCAGAGAAAAGCATTACTCGGTGTCGTCATCGTGGCTGGTACAGAGCTAACTGTGACCATCATGAAGATGTTGGAGTCAAGTGTCATGCACCATTGCTTCAAGGACATAAGGTACGCACGGTAGAGTTCCGAAAATAGAGGCCCCACGAAAGCAACTATAATTTTCGAACCTTTCTAGTAATTTCCGAAAGTAACCTACATTGTTTCATGTCAATGTTGGACGCGCGGCTAAACATTTCAACTTTGGTTGTTAGACGTGAGACTAAACGTCAGCGGTATGTCGCCGGTACCCATTTATACACCTGCGTGGAGAGAAACAATATGAAGACCTTTTCTTGGGTAAGGAAACAACACGATGCGAGAAAATAGGCGTAAACCACTGATCTTCAGATCTGACGTCTAATACGCTAACCACCACCTTCACGGCTCGGATGACTACGGAGATCTTTGATGGGGACGTAAAGAACCACTCAGGACGTAGCAATACCCTCAGTGCCATTTATTGTTCATGGGTGGTGTTTCGCGGATTCGGGATGAGTCGCCACTTTAAATTGAAGGATACACGAACTGATGAATGCCAGACGAATTTTTGTTTTGCACTAGATTTGTCCAGATCGTCGCTAGACTGTACGTAGCTGGATCGCTAGACAACTGAAGCTAGATCGCTAGACAACTGAAGCTAGATCGCTGGACAACTGAAGCTAGTCAAAATTCTGTGTCAATCTTATCCACATACATTCAGTTGATCTTCTACTTTGTTACTATTAACTTCGCGAATCGTTGTAACTGATTCGATTTAAAATATATTTCGATTTTAAGTCAGATTCGAAAAATTCTATCACCTCTTAATTGGTTAGATTTTCGACCCAGTTCTTCCGCGGTTTTTGGCCCAGTCCTGGCCGCATTTACGGCGCCCAAAACAATAACAAAAAAAAAATACAAAATTATGTTCGTGAGAATTACGATCGAAATTCACAACAGGTGGGGTGGTGGAGATGATATCAATAATGGACCGATAGCGGCTGCCTGTGGCGCCTTCATAAGCTGACGTCCAATCTCATTGTCATAAGTGTATATAAAGCGCCATGAGACATGAGATATGTGCGTTATATATTAGTCATTCATTCGCCACCGCACCTCCACGGACTGCATAACCGAAGTCTATTTAAAACGTAACTGTTTTTCAACAGATAAGGCTACATGGAGGCGCAAGTCCAAAAGAGGGTCGGGTTGAAGTGTTCCATGATAATAAATGGGGATCCGTATGTGCTGATGGTTGGGGAATAGAGGAAGCAATGACAGTCTGCCGGCAGTTAAATCTTGGATTCGCCGGAAATGCTGTTACCAATAATACGTTTGGTGGCCCCCATCTTAAAGTGATTATGACTGGAGTTAACTGCCGCGTTGACGAGATCTCCCTTTATAACTGTCAGCACAATGTGTGGACAAACACCAATTGTAGCAGCAAGGACAACTTAGCGGGAGTCGTTTGTGTTGATGGTATGCCCTGAGTCGTATAAAATATAAAGATTATACTAGTAGTAATCACAGATTAAAAGAGTGTGTTCGATGCCTTGGGGAGCGTGAGCACGAAAAGGAAAGCGAGTGGGTACCAGTTTCCCGCCGAGAGGTGCCCCTGAAAAATTTGCGGGGTGGCTAATTTGGCATTGTTCAAAATCTCAATAAAGCCTGCCTTCACGAGACTTGGAGGCGTTCTCCTATCGTCGAACGCAATTACTTCATGGAAAATACAGGCTTACGACTGTTATCAGCGAATTCAATAGTATCAGAAAAAGGACGAACGAGTGACAATAGCTGATGGTTCATATCCACTTTATTTGTACATTAAAATTTTCCTTCCACTTGTTATCAAAAGAATTGAAATTTACACTTTATTTTCATCAATTTAACATCAATTTGTTATCGCAATAGAGGTTCCCTTTAATTCCCTATAATAAGTTAGTCAAGCGGTCGAGTTAATCACACGCGCGAGTGAAGGTCACGTCTTTTTTCTCGCTCCCTCGCGTGCCCCTCGCTCGCGCGCTTGATTAGCTAACCCATTCCACTATCGAGTAGTTTTTCTTAACCGTCTGATCTTAACCAATCAGAAAAACACCTATTTTGGATTATTGATTTGGCTACTGAACATATGCGTTTCACCTGAATTGTTAATTCATCGTTCCTTTTCTTCTCGTTGTTTATTCCAGCTCTTCCCGATATAGTGCCTGACATTGATATTCTTCGTCGTGACATGCAATTGAACATCATTCCCTTGGAGTACTTAAGGTGTCCGTTAGAGGAAAATTGTCTTTCAGATACTGCAGACTATGTCATCAGGTAAAAATGCTATTTTAATATACTACTTAGTTCTTTTTAAGTCAGTAAATCAATTAGTCATTTAGGCAGTCAGTAAGGACCCAGTAAGTGAATCAGTCATCCAGCCAGTCAGCTAGTCAGTCAAACAGTTGGTCATCAGTCAGTCAGTCAGTCAGTCAGCCAGCCAGTGAGTCGGTGACCATCATGAAGATGTTGGAGTCAAGTGTCATGCACCACTGCTTCAAGGACATAAGGTACGCACGGTAGAGTTTCGAAAATAGAGGCCCCACGAAAGCAACTATAATTTTCGAACCTTTCTAGTAATTTCCGAATGTAACCCCCAAACCCCACCTCCGCCTAACCCTACCCCCCCCCCCCCCCCTTTCCTCCTCCTCCTCCCCCGTAAGTGCAACCAATTCTTGGTTCATACTTAAGGCATATCGAAATTCAGAGCATTAAAAACAGATTTCGATTCCAAAATGTTTATGGAATTGTTGATCAACAAATGTTAAACCGTGTACGAGTACGACTTAAACGCAACGCGAGCGCAAACGTAAGAGACACGAGACACGAGAGTAAGTTAGTTAGTCAGTCAGTCAGTCAGTAAGTAGGTAAGTAAAACAGTCGGTCAGTCAGTCAGCCAGCCAGTGAGTCGGTAAGTAAGTTAGTTAGTCAGTCAGTCAATCAGTAAGTAAAACAGTCAGTCAGTCAGTTTATCAATTAGTCATTTAGTCAGTCCGCAATTAAGTCAGTCAGTCATGTGATCAATTAGTCATTTAGTTAGTCAGTCAGTCGTTTAATCAATTAGTCATTTAGTCAGTCAGCCAGCCAGTATGTCAGTCAGTCAACCAGTCAGCCAGTCAGCTAGTACGTCAGTCAGTAAGTTAGCCAGCCGGTCAGAACGTCAGTCAGACAAGTCAGTCAGTCAGTACGTCAGACAGTCAGTGAGTCAGTCAGTAAGTAGGTCAGTCAGTACTTTAGTCAGTCAGTACTACAGCCAGTCAGTACGTCAGCCAGTAAGTAAGTCAGCCAGTCATTTAGTCAGCCAGTCAGTACGTCTGTCAGGCAGTGAGTCAATCAGTCAGCATGCAGTCAGTCAGTCGGTCAATCAGTACGTAAGCCAATCAGTCAGCCAATGCATGAGTCAGCGTCCCTTCCCCAATCAGTGTTTTTCAAGGCCATTTCTTTTCCATGTCTTTCTTTATTTCTCTTTAAGATTGATGTAATTAATTTCTTCATTTATTTGTTTGTTCTTTTGTTTGTCTTTCCATTCGCTCGTCCTTTATATTTGCTTCTTCCATTCAATTGCTTATCCATTTTTGGGCTGCCTATTCCGTATTTACCGCTCACATACATTCACGAAATGCTTCCTTCATTTACAGTGATGTAAGATATTATATGCGGCGACTTTTGAGGTTTAGCGTCAAAATTGAAAACCGAGGGTTAGCGGCTTTCCGTCCAAACGCGCCGAAAGACAAATGGATATGGCACCAATGCCACAAGCACCATCACTCCATGGAGACGTTCTCTTCTTATGATGTTATCAGTAAGATTAATTTTGATAGAGTTTTTAATAGAAATTATTGATCATGATGCTTTCGACATTGCTGATCCTAGAATGTTCATCAATACGGACATAACAGTTTTTTCTTCGTTCAGACTAACGCAATTTCATACAAAATTAACCTCCTTAATACTAAGATCTAATAGACCATATTCGTATTGTCGGTATTGATCTGGAACTAGCTTGCAGTCGAGGCTCATGCGGGACAGTCTTTTCGCATGCAAATATTTTTTTTAATGATATTCCCCCGCATGAGCCTCCATTGTAAGCTAGTTCCGGTTCAATACCGAGAATACGAATGTGGTATATTCAAAGCATTGGAAACTACGACAGACCACTAGACTATATAATCAGTTAATAACATATTTTTGTCCAATCGTTATTTTTATTGTTCCAGTGGGTGCCGACATGTGATACTGAATTCCATCTTTATCGGGCTCCAGGCAGAAAACGTTCGGCCTCGGCCACCAGAAAACAATTCAGGGATCCATGGCTTCGCTATTCATAACTAAGGATCCGTCCTTTGATATCTCTGAAATTTCTACCATGCTGTCCTATTTAACCAGATTACAGCAAGGGATCCTTTATCAAATCTCTACTTTGGCACTTGTAGAGGGCAATGGGTAACCCTCCTCCCCTGCCCCCTGCGCTACCCACCCACGCCCTATATACGGTCCCTCCTTCCCACTTCCCTAACAGATGCTCTTGTTATTTGTGCTGTAGGCAAAACCAGTGGCAAGAAATTAGCTAAAGGACACAAAGCCAGCTTTTGTTTGGAAGACACTAAGTGCAATGCAGGGTATGATAAGAAATTCAACTGTTCTGCACAAGGGGAGCAAGGAATATCCCCCGGATGTTTCGATCTTTACAGTTGGAGGATTGACTGCCAGTGGGTGGACATAACCGACCTTCCACGGCACGGTTTATATTTCCTTCGAGTACATCTGAATCCAGGGAACCAAGTCGCAGAGTCAGATTTTAGAAATAACATAGCTAAATGTACTGTGTATGATTACGGAAACTTCGTCATTGCTGGCAAGTGTTGGATTGGTAAGATGCAAAAGTTGTCAAGTCCCAACCATTTTTGTTTACGACAAATATCGAAAGAGGTTTACTAAGCCCCACCCCCCTCTCCCACCTCACTCCCTTTGGACGTCATGCCTTGTAATAAGCCACCTCGCTATCACTCCATTGCCCAATTTATGGGTAGAACAAAACTTATGTTAGAACTGTTGAGAAACATAAAAAGCGAAAGAAATATAACTAAACTGTGTAGAGAAGAAGTGTAGAGAAACTTGATTTTCGTCAGAACGATGTACCTCGGTACTTATTTTCTCGGGACTATAATTTCCCGAAAATAGAAGAGAAATATTTCGCGAGACTTAAATTAAGCGATTTGGCAGTAAAATCGTGTTTAGCCTCCCACGCAGACGTCCTTAGGGCTCGTCACGCAATCTTCCCCCCCCCCCCCCCCCCCCCCAAGGAACTAAATTTCGGGAAAATTTTTAAAATACTAATTCTGCCTTGTTAGCCGCGCATTCATGCTCATCTTTCTCGCGTCACGCGTCACGCGTCAAGTACTGAAGAAAAAAAGACTGTGGAGGAGGCAGATGCTGATCCGAATGATCTCAGAATCGGCGCTACGGATTTTAATTGTACACATAGTCTTTTTTTCAAAAGAACCATAAAGAAACTTAAACCAGGTTTACATGTTCGTTTCCGACAAAGCAAAGCGCCCGACACTTCATAAATTCACATCGCAAGACTTATTTCCATCCCTCGTGCATAAAGTGTTTTGTAACAGCGCATTAAATTTCGCGTCGTTAATTTTCGCGGTTTCTCTTTTTCACGGAACTTTAAAATTTAGTCCCGCGAAAATAACTACCAATAAGGTAGATAAGTTTGAGTCAGTTCGTAGAAATACAAAATCTGCTCTGACGTATGTTTGAGGTAGGGTATGGATGGTATGTTCTAAAAAACGGTTACATGTATACACAACCCTTTAAGCCCTAGTCGATGATTGTCGAAACGTGCGCTCTCGTTTGACCACCAACTATCGTGCGCTATCATAAACTATCGCGCTATCATTCACTTTAAATTTTATGATATGATATGGTAGTTGATGATAGTTTTGATCGTTTGACCACACACACGATAGTTGATGATAGTTTACCAAAATGGTCGCAAAAAGTCAACAGTCTGTAGAGCCAACAAGTTGTTTATTCGTTTTACAGTAGTAGTTAAGAGTCAAACGAGGAGTCAGTGGGTCACCGCTCACGTGACGTTTGACCAACTATCATCAACTATCATGCGCTACCATGCACCGTTTGCATCGATAGTAGATGACAGTTTGGGATCAAAACTCTCACCCTAACTATCATGGACTATTATGCACCGTTTGACCAGTGCTTTACGATTGATATGCTTGCTCAACGAAGGTGTGAAATAAACGTTCTGAATGAAGGTGTGATATTTGTTTCTTACTTTCGTTATTAGAGGAATGTGACAGCGGAATCGACACACATGGTGGGAATTCTGGCGGGAATTGTTGCGTGTTTCCATTTCTGTATAACGGTAAGGTCTATCACGACTGCACCATGGATGGTTACAAGGAAAAATGGTGCTCCACAACGTACAGCTTCGCGGATAATGGAAAATGGGGACTATGCTACGTCTAGGTGTGTCCTGTATTTATCCTTAGTAGTATACTTTCTCCCGTACGAAAATGGTATTGCTTAGGGTGTAAAAATTTAAAATGACCAACGTTATAATTATCGCGGTACCTTTAAGGGTAGTGAGCCGAAAGATTTTACATCTGAGGTTCGAGCCACGCCCACCAAGGGAGATTCTGCTACCTTTTAGGGTGTTTCTCAAACATTTACGACGAGCACCCCCGTCCTTTTTATATAATTATTATTATTTTTTTTTTACTCTCGCTCTACTTCATTTCCATCATAGCCCTGTTACCGTGGATGAAACGTTTTAAAGTATGAACATTTAAATGAAAAATAACAGCTGCCACGCAGCTCTTAACAACCTCTAATTTCATTGGACCTGGGTATCACGCAGCTCTATTGTTTTCAGGGCTAGGGTCCATTGTTGTATTGTTTTCAAAGCAAATTATAAAAGACCTTGTAAGAGCTGCGAAGCCACAGAGCCTATGATAATGTCAGTTTTTCATTGTTTGTATTTGTTTGTTTTCTACTTTCAGGAAGATTTAAGAAGTTCATCTCTAAACAAGCCTATGCAGCCCAACTAAATGACCAACCACTACCCTGTACATACATCCGCAAGCTTCCAGTTACACACTAAAACAAATCTCTGTCTATGTACATGTACGCGCATTATTCCTGACCCAGCACGCTTTTAAATTGATTATTGATTTTGTTATTGTTTTGAGGGGATAATGTTGAGGACAACCTCGTCCCGAGGATCTTTTTGGTCTTCCAAACCCGGGGTTGGGGGAGAGGGGTAGGTACTCCCATATATGTCAGTTATATAGGTATGTGCCGCGGAATAGGGTATGATTTTTGAGGTGCTTAGTTATTGTGATACTTGGATAGGGTTCCTTTAAATTGCATTAGCTTAATTGCAGTACCTAAACTCCCAGTAAAACGAAAAATATACGGCCTTTTAAAACTTACCTACCTGTCTAGTATTCTATGCATGATGCTAAACTTTCCATGTCAGAAGCCGATTACGCCCCTGCCCGTGTACAAAAAGAAATAAAAACGACCTGTTCAAATAATTCACTGGGCTGAGTCATCGTTTTTTCACTAAATAGGATGCCATTTTTTGTTTTTCAATTCTTCAGGTATCAATTTGCGATTTTATACCCTTAAAAGGTCAGGCTATAAGGACCTTCGCGGCACACACCGGAGTACCCCCCTCCTCCCCACCCCACCCCCCGGGGGGGGCTTCCAAATGCAAAGAACATATCCATTTGTGTTCAAAATAAACACTAGCTGCAACCGATTTTAGATATAGTCTCTGCAACCGTCGTGTGTTAGGCCCCGGTCACACTAATGCGTTTTCAAAAGTCTCCGTTTTCATCTCAGCAAAAACGAAGCAAAATATTTTCTTCCACACTAGCTTTTTCTTATCGTTTTAACCTGCTCGAAAACGATGAAAACGACTGGGATCTGGGATTGCGCATGTGCTAAAGGTGATAGATGTTCCGATTTGGACTGGAACCGATGACATGTGACGTCACCGTTTTCAAAAGTCCCTGTTTTCATCTGTCCACACTAGAGGCATGTGACGCTTTTTACGTCATCGTTTTCAAAAGTCTCCGTTTTCACCTCACTAGAAACGAACCTTTTTCAAAACGATGCGTTTTCAAAAGTCTCCACTTTTGAAACCGTTTTCGAAAGTCTTCGTTTTCATCAGCGTTTTCGGGCGCTTTAGTGTGGACGACAGGCGAAAACGCACCAAAACGTATACGTTTTCAAACGAAAACGCATTAGTGTGGTGACAATAAAACTCTTTCATAATTCATAAAAATCTTTTTTCCCTTTCAAGTTCATCAGTCCTCACTACAAAATCAAGCACCCTTCTTTCCACCGAACTAAAGAAGTGAAAATCAAGTTGAACCTAAACAATAAAAATGGTTTGAATACCAAAAAGTCGTCGTCTTCCTTTGATGTTTTCTTCTCCGATACTGTAGTTCAAAGCCAGCGGCCTTCGCCTAATCCGATTACCACTGACCCATTCCAAACTTCCTTAGCCTGCATGCAGCCGTATCCGTTTTCCTTGCTCCCCCCAGAAAACGGAGTCCTTTTCAGCGTGAAGCAAAGGAAATAACAGACGTCTGCGCACAGGCTAAAGCTTCTTTTAAAGGGAACCTCCTCCAAATTGATGTTAAATTGTTGGAAATAAAGTCGAAATTTAATTTTTTTAAAAAACAGGTGCAAATATAATTTTAGTGTACAAATAAAATGGACATAAATATCGCCTATTTTCGCTTTTAAATTTCCCGCGCGCCGCCATTTTGAATATTTATGACGTGTTACGGTTGCCGCTATTGTCAAGAATCGAAGTTCTTTTGTATACAACAATTAGACAACCGTAACACGTCATAAATATTCAAAATGGAGGCGCGCGGGAAATTTAAAAGCGAAAATAGGCGATATTCATATCCATTTTTTTTTTGTACACTAAAATTATATTTGCACCTGTTTTTTAAAAATTTTTAATTTAGACTTTATTTCCAACAATTTAACGTCAATTTGTTATAACAATGGAGGTTCCCTTTAAGTTCAAGAAACATTAACTATAGAGTATTATTTAGGAAAGCGCTAGACGATTTTTACTTTCAAGGCTTTATTGAGTTTTTAATGTTTTTAACTATAGCTTTTTTTTATTTAGTTTGTAATTTATTGCATGGTCTGCTTTATGAAGTATATTATTTTAGTAAGCAGGAACCCGTTGCTAACATTACTATACCACTGAAGGGTTATCCTGCATAAATATTCCATTATAACGTTAATTCGACTAATTCGACATGTGACAATGAGAGTTGTATGCCAGATTAAGGGTTTAGATGAGGAGGTCTGCATGACAGCTAACATTAAACTTTTAGGCCATGTAACAACTAATACTAAAACAAATGTCCTGCTTTCTTCGCGGGCATCCCTTTTGATAAGAAGTAATATATCAACAACGAGTGCGAGGGTTTCATCAGGGGTTCCAAACTCCGAGAAACAGATGAAAGCACGAGGCCGCTTCGGCCGAGTGCTTTTATTGTTTCGAGGAGTTTGGAACGCCTGATGAAACTCGAAGCACGAGTTGTTGGTATAGCTTCTTAAACGAGTTGCCAACTATTATTGTTTGTAAACAATAGCTTAAGAATGTGATAAAAATGGTTTGGTTGGAATGTGCCATTTGGGAGTTAGCCAACTTATTACAGTTAATCAAATTCAGTTTTCCGTGCGAGATGGATGAGTCAAGTTCAAGGTTTCGGATTCCCAAAACTTGTGACGAGTAAAAGGCGTGTGTTATCAATTCTGTTCCGAAATCTGCGGTTTACAAGAACAAATGGGCGATACAGATTTTTCGAGAATGGCAAGGCCAAAGAGCGAACAAGATTTGCACCATTGAGCCAGGCGGAGTGTTCAAAGGTGAAGACATTGGTTTGGATGTGCAAGAGTTGACTGAAAGCATTGAAAACATGAATGCCAAAAGTCTAAACTACTGGCTATGCAAGTTCGTTCAGGAGGTTGCAAATAAGTCGGGTGGACGATATCCCTCTCGGACGCTTTACAATATTGTCTGCGGCTTAAAACATTTCTTGATGGAGAAAAATGGCGAGGGCGCATTAAATCCATTGGCTGTCAGCGATAAAAGGTATCATTGAAAAAGTTAATTTGTTGTTTACAATTTAAGTTTTTGTAACTCGTGCTGTTCCTTCCTATAGGTTTGGGACATTCCGCCGAGTTAGTCGTCATAAATTCTACGAACTGAGATAACATGTGAAACACCCAACTATTCTGTTACATTTTTTGAAGGAAATAAAATTTTGTTGTTTGCTTGAGATGTCATTTACTTCAAATTAATTTATTGATGTCATATGATTTTCCGAGAATCAGTGGGCATTTGGATATTGTATCCAAATCTCTAAAGATTTGGATATAATATCCAAATCTTTAAAGATTTTCATCCAGTTTTTCATTGGGTATCCAAACACATGCACGTGATGTGGTATTCATGTAGTGATTTGTAGTTGACTTGATGAATTATTAATGAGTTTGAGAAAGAAAAGAGGAAGAACGAGGACAATAAGGGGTAATGCAGACTCTTGCCTGCTTATTTGGGTCGTCACGCGTCGTTTCTCCTCCCATCAAAGAATAATTTACCCCTCTCCTCCCCCGTGCGGCTTATCTTCCCAAAAACAAATGCCAGAGAAAGGCCGACAATTTGTTTTAATTTCCAACCGGTTTCACTCCCACCCCCCCCCCCCCCCCCCCCCCAACTCTTTTTTTATGCTCAGAGCTTGGTTTACTTTCTTCATTTCTGAATGAATCAAACCGTCAAGCGGAGTTTGTAACCGCTCTAGCAATCTTTAAATTAACAAAACAAACAAATAACAACAAAGTTCAACATCGTATTCATATTTTTGAGCGTTATAGTTCATTTTAATCGTTGGAAATGCCCTAAATATCGCATTTAGACAAGGATAAATTGATAACCGTCTTAAGGTACAGTTACCACACAAACACAGCTAGAGAATGGTCTGGGCCCTAATTCGTTCGACTTCTTCCCGTATAGCGAGGACACACGATAGAAAACAATGGCGGCGGTCGCATAAGACAGTTGACAATGGTGTTTACATAAAATTCAGGTTTAGTTTTCAATTACATTCTCCAAAACGGTTCAAGTATCAGGCAGAAACATCAGGATAATACTAGCATTATATATATGGGATGGCCACACAAAAAATCGCGCTTTTCAGGACTTGGGAGCTACTGGAAAACTAGACATCTCCTATTACTGAATTATAAGCATGTTTTGGTAGATTTAAACTACAAGTGTACCTGAACAAACAATTCTCAGGGACTATTCAGTTTATTTTTTTGTTCCGGAATGCGCCATAGTGTTAATTATTTTTCTGGAGGGGGGATGAGAAGTATTGAAAACATTATTGTTTGCAGGGCCTAATAAAACAAAATAAATTGTTTGCAAACACGATATGTCACATATGTGTAAAAAGAAATGTTTGCAGAGAAGTCAGATAAACGATTAAAAAGTATTAGTTCCAGAACTGAAATATTGCTCAGTGCGGATGCGAAAGCAAATACAGCTGAAAATAGCTTTAAGATGTCTCTTTCCATTTGGCTGCACAAGACAGCTCCTTCACCTTGCCTTCGCAAAAAGCAGCCAAAAAGCTCTTCGTTGTGCCAGGACTTAAAGGGGCTATGTCGCGAGGATGGCGAGTGAGTACTGGGTACTAACAACTTGAAAAACGTCCGGTGGCTCTTTTTCAAGTTGGCGGCCATTACTGTCGAATTCGCTGCAATCCGTTCCATCCCGTCGTATTGCGTGGAAGGATAGATCTCAAGCTTACAAATTAGCTAGAGTATTTACTTGGCTAGATTTTTATTATATTATTTCTGCGGCTTGTTAGTCGTACCTTCGAAAAATTCGATGTCTTCCAGTAGTGGTGGAAGTTGGGGAAGAATTTAAAAGCGAAATCAATCGTGTGTTTCTTTACCTCGCGTGGTTCGGCACGAGTGCAAGCGCGATAAAACTTGCCGCGTTCCGGGAGGGAACAATAGAAATTTGACATGTGTGACGTCAGGTGACATCACATAACAGGAACTCATTGCGCAGACTCACCTTGCGACATAGCCCCTTTAAGGCCAGAATCTCAACGGGTTTTCATTCAAGGAATGCCGCTTACCTTGCCATTTAAAGAAATGGGCGAGTTTCAGAAGTCTGTCATCTTCCTGACGATATCGCCATCAAAGCAAATGGGTCACTAACTGTTTACAAATTTACAACTTAACGTTACACTCAGCACCTGATCCTCGGCATTTCAAATAAACGTGCTAGAAGATAAAAAGTGTTTAGAGAAGAGCAACCTTTTACAGTCGGAATTAGACAATCCAATATCGATTGAAGAGATTGATAAAGCAATTAAAAAACTTAAAAACAAGAAGGCCGATGGACTTGATGGAATACGTAATGAAATGATTAAAACAAGCTCAGGATTTATAAAATATCCACTTGAGAAACTTTTTAATCTGATACTGCAATCTGGAATATTTCCTACATCATGGAGTCATGGAATAATCACTGCCTTGCATAAATCTGGAAACAAAGATGACCCTTCAAATTATAGAGGTATTTGCATTAGTAGTTGCCTCGGCAAAGTCTTTTGTTCTATTTTAAATACGAGATTATTAAACTTTTTAAACAATCATAAAATACTTCATCGCTCCCAAATTGGCTTTTTACCCGGCCATCGTGCGTCGGACCATATCTTTAGTTTAAGAACGTTAATAGACCAACACGTTACAAATTCCCCCAGAAGTAAACTTTTTGTTTTGTTGATTTTAAGAAGGCATTTGACTCAATTTGACATCAAGGTTTACTATACAAATTATTGAAATACAACATAGGTGGCACCTTTTAAAAAATAATTTCCAGCATGTATTCCCATTCATTATCTTTCTATCTTGTGTGAGAGACAATTATACTCGATCAGAATTTTTCAAGGCTGTATTCTGTCCCGCTTCTTTTTAATCTTTATCTAAACGAATTACCTTTCATTCTAAACAACAATGCTAAAGATTCTATCTTATTACCAGATGGTTCTAATTCTCACGTCTACTTTATGCCGATGATTTACTTTTAATATCTAACTCGGCAGAAGGTTTGCAACAAAGTCTTGACAGACTATCAAAATACTGTCAGGATTGGCTTCTTAAGATTAATCCAATTAAAACAAAAGTTATTGTATTTCAGAAGAAGAGTAGAAAATCAACAATAGATAAACACAATTTTATGGTTAGCAATGAACACACTGAAATCGTCAATAATTTTATCTATCTTGGAGTGAAATTTTCTGCCACTATGGAAATTTTACAAATCATAAGGGAAACTTAACAGTAAAAACAAAGAGATCCTTTTTTGCCGCTCGTCGTTATCTAGATTTTCTAAAATTACCAATTCACATCATCAATAAACTATTCAATACCCTATTTTTTCCAATCTTAACGTATTGCTCCTAATTTTGGGGAATCTATGATAAAAGTGATTATAGCCGCTGGGATAAAGACTCCATTGAGAAAACACGTACACATTTTTGTAAGATGTGTTTAGGTTTAAATAAACGTTCACCAAATGTTGCATCGAGAAATGAACTTGGCAGATTATCTCTCAATTTACAAATAACAATGAACATTTTCAAGTTCTGGATCCACCTTGAAAATCAACCCCCTGACAGCATCGCTAAACTCTGCTTAAACATATCGGATAAAATGGCCCACGAAAGTAAATCTGGCTTGATAAATAAAATAAATATTTTGTGTACACAACTTAATATTAACAAACAATCAATTAAATTTAAAAACCCTTCTACTTTCCTATCCAAAGCCGAAAATAATTTGTCAAAACATCTAAAAAACCACCAGCTAAATTTGATAAGAACAAATAAAAAGCTAAAATTTTACTCCATCTTTAAAAATGAAACAAAATACTCTACTCGTGTAGCCTCCAAATTTAGGTTAGGAAATCATAACTTAAAAATTGAAACTGGAAGATTTACGATTCCCAAAACTCGTGAATCACTGCAATCGAAATTCCGTTGAAAATGAAATACACACATTATTTCATTGTGATCTATATAATGATTTGAGAAAGACTCTTTTTTATTAAAATCAACGACCGAAATACATTATTTACAAATTACAATTTCCATGATAAAGTCTGTTTTCTTTTCAACAATACTGATTCGCTTATCAGCAGGCTAACTGCTAATTTCGTTTTTCAAGCATTTGAAAGACGAAAGAAACATAATAATAATAATAATAATAATAATAATAATAATTAATTATACCATTCCATTATATCTTCATTTCCTTCAATTTAGCTGTTTATTGTTATTTTAATCGGTAACACCTGTACAGAATGGTAATACTGAATAAACTTTGTTGTTGCTGCTATTTGGAGTAACCTATGGCGATGGGAATCATTTTAAATCAGCAATGTGCCTGCCTTCACCGCTGCAGGTACCACAGGCCGGGTGGTACGAGTATGATGGCCTGTGGGAACAACGTCAAAGAGGACCAGGACTTCGGAACTGTGGAATCGCGAAAAAGCCTATCCTATTTGAGCCAGTAGCTGCGTAGGAATTAAAACGGCGAGTGATGTATAAAGGAACAACAAACCATAATTGGCTATCACATAGCACTATCGATTTTTTTTTTGTCGAAAAATAGCTTATATATAAGCTCAAATTTTTTTAGCACCAGAGTAGCCTGCGTGGCAGGCGTTCAAAGGGGAAGGGGAAGGGGGAGAATTCGGGCGCGCGAGAACGCGAAGGGCGCGCGAGGAAGGGGGGAGGAAGTGGGGAAGGGAACGCCTGCAATGACGCCATTGTTTTCTCCAATCCGCCTAATATATATAGATAGCCCAAGCCTAACAGCGTCGCACTTTGAACAAGCTTGATTAAGGTGAAACTTAACCAAGGTGAAACTTAACTAAGGTGAAAGGTTGGAAGCACAAGAATTAAGATTGACGAACGGGCTATTTTCAATTTTAGCAATTCTCAAAAACAGTATTACGCGACTGTCTGCACAGTACATTTTTATAGACCGTACAAAAGTTCACAAAAACAACTTTTCTCTGTCTAGAATAACTAGTACCACTAGTTTCCGAATAAAATACAGTTTTTGTTTGTCAAAAATTGCCCGAGAAACTGATTTGAAAATCAAAAATTGCAAAAATACACAAACATATTTGCATAAGGCGATACGAGTGAAGATAGAACTGTACTATAAAATCAAAGTCTTGTTTTGTTTACATAAAATCGCTTTTCAAACTATCTAATGAATGAACAAACACATAAAAATGGACAACACAATCTTATTTCGAAAAAATTTATTCAAATCTCCATTAGTTTACGTTTAAAAGCAAAACGCGTACCATTTAAGCTAATTATAGCTCATCGAGTTCAAGCTTTCTTCGAAGAAATTCAAGAGATCGATACAACTGAATTTAAGCACGTTTTAAAATCAATTCTCCAAAACTAACAATAACACCAATAAAAGTCACTCACAGATTGATATCAACATAAATTCTCATCGAAAACTTAATCTGTTTTACCTTTAAGTCCCTCGCTTGCTTGGTTCTGAAATCCGTAGAAAACAAATATCTCCCGCATTAATAAAAACGTAATACATGAAGTTCCTCGAAGCAAGATTTCATCCCTGAAAGCTCGTCTTTTTCCACTAAAGCGGCTTCTGAGTATCCCTTAATTAGTATCCTTGTCTTGAGTAGCAAACCGCGAAATATTAAGGGAAATAACGCCTTTAATTTCAACGGTTTTCTCCGCTTAGTAAATTCACAGCAAAACATCAAAGTGTTTTTCTAGCTGACGTGACATTCGGCCGTGTAACCGCGCGAAAAACAAAGCCTCGCTTTGGTTTCAACATAACGTCGTACGCGCATGTTTTGCGACGTCATACGCGCCCGCGAGCTAGTCCTGCGCGAAGGCAAGCTAGTCCTGCGCGAGGGCGGCGGCGGAGGTCGGGCACACGCGCGCCCGCGAAACATTCCGCTAGCCATGACCATGAAAAATGACGGGCATGGTTCTATGAGTATGGAGCTGCGCAGCCAGGCCTTCGGCCTGGCGAGTGCTCCGCTACTAACTGTGGAATGTCTGGCTGTCAAATAATGCCAACTGTGAAATGTCTGGCTGTCAAATGACATCCAATCGAAAACGTTCGCGGGAAAATGTCCCGCGTAGCACGTTCTCGTGTTTCTTGTACTTTTTACAGAAAACAAAATCGCATGGCCGATGGTAGCAATATTGTAAAGCCTAAACGAGGTCGCCCGAAAAAGGAAAACAATTTCAACGACGTGTGTCGAGTCTGTCAAACGAGTTTAAAAGTCGAATACGGCACTAACACCAAATCTTGCGTAAATTTGTTCAAGCCGTCGCTGAAGAACGAATCATTTGGTGTTGTATGGGCTGAGCGGTTAAGAAATTTACCTGGAATCAATATAAACAACTGCCTTGGCTCTTCGCAACTTGCTTGCAATGTTTGCGTAAGAAAAATTAAAAACTGTTGCGATCTTTTTGAATTCCTTTCGAAACGCTTTGGATCGGAGCATAAACAGAAAGCAGAAGCTGCAGAGTCGGGAGAAGAGCTGGACTGCGAAGGTCTACAAGACGGCGAGAAAAGAAAGTTTTCTGCCGTTGTGTCGCCAGCAAGAAGTAGTCCTCATAACCGAAAATCGCTAAGGATTCGATCGCCGCTGAAAGAGAAAAACACTACCACGAGCAGAAAATCTCTGGAATTTAGCGGCGGAGAATTTTCCAGGGCAGTACATTCCAACGTGCTGGCAAGCTGTAATGTAGATGACCTCGACACTTCGCATGGTTTAGCCAGTGTTAAAGTCGTGATTTGCTACCCAAGTGGAGACGTTTCGGTAAAAAGTTCGATAGACGAAGAAAGCCAGAGGGTTATAAAGAACATTAGCTTGAAAAACTGGAAAACTGTCGCGAATGCGCTATTTCTACACGAACAACTCGCTCCTGAATTAAAGAGAGTTTACTCGGAAGAGATCGCACGTGAGTGCAAAAACTTTTCTGCAAGTGACAGCTGTTTAAAATACAGGAGTCCTGATCAACTTGCCGTATTTTCAAATAAAACTCTTTGCAAGGAGTTGGAGACGCACTGTCCATTATTATACGAAGCATTGTGCAAAGCGTCCAATTTAAAACATTTGGGAACCGAAGAGGAGAACGAGAAAGCGGTTAATGCACTCGCTGTTGCAGTGTCATCGTTAATTCGATGCAGAAACCCTTCAATGTCTGCAGTAGCCTACAGAATTTCAACTATTCTTTTTCACAGTGGAGTTAGTTACAAGGACTTTGGTCGATTAAACCATCTGGGAGTTTGCATGTCTCACAGCCAAATGATTGCTTTACAGCAGAAAATGGGTGAGAACGTTGATTATAAAGCTGTCATTTGGCGGAAATGTATCGAGTCAAATAAATGCACGAAGAAGCTTCTTTTGGAAATGAAAAGGAAGCAAGTTCCTGATAGAGAAGAAGACGACATGGACTTAGTGTTAGACGTGGACGCAAATGAAGGAACAATAAACACTTATGAATGGTACACTGCTGAAAATTATCAGCGTACCGTGGAGAAGCTGGAGAAGTCACGGCAAGATCTCAACGAACGTAAATTCAACTCCGATGTTCTCGATGAGACATTGAAGAGACTGGACAACGAAAAACTACCGTTTTTCAAGTAAGTCATTTGACAACTAAGTTTATTCATTACGATATAGGGGATGAGTGGGCAAAATTGTTCTGGGAGAGTGGGTGGTTGGGGGGGGGGGGGGGGGGGGGGGGGTCGTTATTTTTGGGAGCCCGGTAGTAAACTACTTACCGTGAACACATATTTTAAGCATGTATAACCCACATAAAGGGACTTGCCCATGCAATCTAATATCCTTTAACGCAGGTTTTGTCTGAAAAAAAATATTTATATATATATATTTTTTTTTTTGGGGGGGGGGGGGGGGGAGAGGGGTTGGGGGATAAGAGATATTTGATATACATTTCATGTGATTTAGTGGACCATCTTCATCTTCATACTAGGCTTATATGATAGTGCCCTAATAAGGAAAGTGATAATATTTTTTAAGGGTAATGGTTGTTAAGTTTAAAATAATTATTATAAAATCTGCCACGCAGGCTAAATATATTTATGAATTTCTCAACTCAGGATTGTTGCAGATAATATCGACTTAAACATCAGTGCTCGAATCCAAACCAAAGAGAATGTTAACCGCTCACTTCACTGGACTCACCAGTATGCTGTGCTTGATAAAGTGGCAGATCCAGCCTTAGAGTCCACCAGACCTCAAAAATCCATCTCAGACCTGCAGTATGTTGATTTTCTGCCAGATTCAATTGTGCAGAACAATCTTGTTTGGCAGTGGGCAGTGCTTGTGAGCAGAGTTGTGACAAAATACCTGTCTGCCTTCAAAGTCTTCAGAAAGAATGTTATTTTTCACATTCCGCACAAGTACTCTGAAGAAATGGCACAAAAGTCCAAAACTGTATGTATTTAAAAGTTTCACTAGTTTTTATGCAACAGTTCAATCAAAGTACTACAAATGTACCGGTAAATATTAAGCACCATGAGAGGTTTTCAAAGGGGAAGTGAAAAGGAACAATTTGGCATGTTTTTTCCTTTCCCAAACTTTTTATTCACCTGACATAAAGGCTGTAAAAATATCTGTTTAATTTAGTAACCTTTATTTACCACCACCCCCATGCCATTTCGGATCTGATCACCATACAATTGGGTATAGATATCACTATGTATGAGAGTAACGAGCTGACAAGGAGATTCTTAAGAAGGCTTCAACTGTTTTACAAAAAACACCAGCATAACATCTTTATCATTCACAGTTGAATAAGCATGATAATGTATTCTTTGTTGTTGTTGTTATTATTATTATTATTTTGTTTTTATTAATGCCTTGTGTGATAATAAAATGTGCATAATATTGCACATTTCCTTTTTTCAGTGTTCACTAGGAATGGAATTCCATAACCCTAATGTGTCAGCAGACATGGCACAAATTTTAAAAGATTACCAATCTAAATATGTACCGTGTTTCACGAAAGAGAACAAGAAAGAAGTAGTTGCTACAGTGCCTGTGCATGGTGATCAGCTGTTTGAAGAAAGAGCAAGGAATGTCGAATGGGCAATGAGAGATGGAGAGAGCAACTATGACAGGCTGGAAGGAGTTCCTCCAGAACATGCTGACTGGCATGCCAAGGTTACACTATACAAGGTGTGTCTCTAATCTGTTACTTTAATTTGTTAAAGTATCCCGAGTACTTCATTTCAGTGTTAGTTGTGGATATCAATTTAAAGATGCCATTTGCTTGTTTGTTTTTTTTAGACTGAATTTGAGATGTTTGTTGAAGACAAGTCAGCAGGGGAAATAGGCACATCAAGGGCCAGTATGAACCGCACAGGAAAATTTAATGCTGCTAAGGGTGTTGAAAAAAACTACAATGAGTACAAAGATTTCCATTCAAGGGAGGTTGAAGCTCACATATGTGTTTCATTTATGGAAATGTGTGGAATGTCAAAAGTAGATGGTAATAACATTTTTGAGGGTATTAAAGCTACAAATATGTACCATGAAAATAATTTGATTTCATTTATAGTGGATAGGATAATTAAATACATTAAGTAGAATTTGTGTGAGCACTTTGTAAATACCGCTTCTACCTTAAGCACTACATTTGCCCTTAGAGCTGTCCCTTGCTTTCTCATACTACTGCAATTGGTAACTTAAGTTTTATACATACTGTCTGGTAATAGGATGACCAGTGTTGTATAATTTCCCTGTATAATCAAAGTGTTTCCACACTACAAGTTAATTACACCTCCAGCATGACTGTGATAACATGCTTCAGTCTTAACATTTAAAATGATATTATCATTTACAGACAAGCCCTCAATTGAAATGCCATCAAACACTTCTACTGATGAAATGAAAATGCAGTGGTTGCTCGATCTCTGCAAGCGTCATGTAGAAAAGTATGTAGTTCGTTCAGATGTGGCCAGCTTGGTGGAGAAGACAGACCAGTTAAACCAAGCAAATCAACACCAGTTCCAGTGCCGGCTTGAAGAATGTCAAAGGACATTTGTCTTCCATTCCAGAAGAGTTCGGTCAGTGCAAACAAAGAACAGAGAAATTCCAAAGCAGAACATTTACAGTTTAACTACATGCACCTTACAAGTCTATAGAAGAATGAGTTTCTTTTTCCTAATATTATCATCAGAAAACAAGTGAATTCAAAAAGCAACAGTGTATCACTTTTATAAAATTAGTTTGAAGATGTTTTTGTTCCACTTGATGCAAATTTATTGTCCCGATTGTTATCAATGCAAGTCACACCATGGTTATTGATCCAACTGCCAATTTATTTTTATTGATAATTTGAATTTTCGAATTGCTTATAACACACTTTGTTTGCCCCCCAAATTTTGCATAAACTCCAAGAGCATTTCAAAACAATAGTTTATGTGAAGTTTGGGGGGCAAACAAAGTGTATTATGGGCAATTTGAAAATAGAGAATGGCAAGACTGACAGTCTTGTATGTTTATGTTACTATTTGATAGCCATGAGCTGGAGAATCACAACTTGAAGCTGCAAGTATTTGACAAAGATGAAAGGGACGATCTGGGATACTTTATTTGCAGAAATAACTGTGGCCTTGTCTTTAGTACGAAGTCAACAAGAAACAGGTGAGTGCCCTTTATTAAAAAGTAGACTGAGAGCTCTTTTAATATTAAAGCCAATTTACACTTGATCTCTGTGATACTTTTGGTTTCAGCAACTGTCATACAGCCCAATAATTAAGTCAAGCCAACAATTATGTCAAGTGACCCTTGACATATAAAATCTAGTGAAAAACTTGAATTGCAATTACAATATTTTTGGATTTAAATGGACATTCTTGTAATTACGTTGCAAGTGACCAACTTGCGTGATTATCCATACACAACTGTTTTACTATTGTGAGAAATACTATTGCATAGCACAATTTATGTTTGAATTTTACCTCCTTTATTCCAATATCTGTTTTAACAACTTTATTCTCAGGCATGAAAGGCAGATCCACCCAGACTTTGTTGCACCAGAGCAGCCTAATCAAGCACATGAGGACACCAAAGGTGACTTCCTTTTCAACTATCACCAGTGTAAGTTGGCATTTGGACTGATTCTGAAGGGATTTGAGGATGCCGTGAAGGAAGGAGATGGCCAGCGCCTATTCGAGACCTACAAATTACTTCTCTTAATCTACAAAGCTAACAAACATCCCAAATATGCATATGTGACTCTGCACTATCTGACAAGGATATGTGCCATCTTACCCGAATTCGAAGCTGAGAGGCTGAAGTGGAACAGGGTCATTAATTTGTATGGTGGAAAGGCTTGTAATATACCTTTTGACTTGCGAAAGGAACATCAGAACAATCTTCTGAAGATCTTATGGAAAGCATTAGGTCCTAATTTAAATGAAAGGAGTGCTTCGAGAATTGCTGGCACTCTTGATGCAGTGGAGTTGATTTTGCACAATGTTGATATTGATTGCAAAATGTCCCGTAGATCAGCATACCGTTCTGTGGCAAAGAAGGAAGAAGCAGTTTTTCAAATAATTAATGACCTTCAATTCATAGAAGCATTCAAATTTGTAAGTGGCCGAGAAGGTCACCCATCCTTTCCTAATTTCAATGCAAATTTACTGAAAGGACTTGACTATAGGCAACTTCATACCTGGATCAAGGACACACTGCACACTTGGAGTTCCATTTATGAGAATAATTAAGATGTATTAATATGTATGTTTATTATGAGTATAGGCTCATAAATTCCAGTTGAATTTTATCAATTGCAATAGTCAAGATAAAAATTAATTGTCCAAGAGGCTTCTGTACAGACTGGCTCAGTGGCCCTTTTCACAAAATTTACAGAGCTATTTCTTGTGATTCATATACAACAATATTGTTTAAAAATACATTGCTCAGTTTTAGTTTTCTGTTCAGTAGAACTTGCTGTAAATATTGTTTAAAAAAACATTGCTCCCTTACCAGTTTTAGTTGTGAAAAATGTAGATGTGCATTTTCTTTTATATCACTGAAAAGGCTGAATGGGTCATAAAAAAGGTTGCAAGATAAAAAATAAGACATTGGATTTAACTTCAGTTTGTATTATTTTATTGTGATAATTATTATTATTACCATCACACAATCAATGCTTGTATGCATCTATGTTTATTACTTTATTAAGGCCTTTTCATAAGCAAACTATTAAGGCCTGTTCACTTATTTAACATTAATTTAGTTAAATTTTTTATATCTTTTTTTAAAATTAAGTTAGCAACCTGGTAACAGCTTTAAAATGCTTGACCAAAATGCAAAATAAAAATAAAAGCTACCATGAAATGTGGAATTCAGTGAAACAAGGTCTATAGTAACTCTAACTAGTAACTGAAGTAAAACCTCCTTAACACAGACAACAAAGGAACGGACCCATACTATCAACATAAGAGGTATCTGCATTATTGAGGTAGGAAATGTGTCAAGATTGGTATTTTCGGACCAAATAAACTCTCCATATTAGAGAGGTGTCTGTAAGAAGAGGTTTCACTGTATACTAACTATAAAAAACTTCAAACTTCAACTTCAAACTTCAATCATGTAATTAATTATTAGTACCATGTATCTTACTTACAAAACTGCCATAGACTCTTCGCCCGAATCATCCTCACTTTCTGTGCTGTCACCCAATAAAGTGGCATTGCTTAAAACATTTGGCAAGTCCTGACAATGAGAGTCCTCTTCCAGCCTTATAATGTCCATGAATTCGTCAAAATTTGGAATGTCTAAAAAAAGCTCCTGTATGATTTCTAAAATATTTAGAGCATGAATGATAGAAAAAACAGGACACTTCTCCAAAACATCATTAACAGTAAATAACTGATGACAATTCGAAACTATGTCATGTACAAGTTGGTCTGAAAATCCATGACAAGAAATATCGTCAAAAACTGAATGACACTTGGCAAAGCTGTCCTTGACTTCCATTAAAGAGTTTCTTAAGTCTATTTTGTCTTCATTGCAAACAGGTCTTGTAAGAACAAATTCTCTAGTAGCCCCTTGTTCCCCTTGAGTTAACTGTTCAAACAAAGGTCGGCTCACTTCACACTGGTCACTGCAATCACAAACAGAAGCACAGAAACTACAACAAGAGTGTCCAGGTTTTTGTGGCTGGATGCTTGCATCAAGTGACTTGTAAGCTGCAACACGCAGACAATCGTTTGCTTGAACCAATTGCTTGATTTCCTCCTCGCAGTGGCTAAGCTGCTGGCCATGGTAAATAATTAATACATGACTAGGTAGACCATCTCTTCCAGCTCGTCCAGCTTCTTGATGTTGATCAAGAAGGCTTCTAGCAGGGCCCCAGTTCACAACATAACGAATGTCTGGAAAGTTCACACCCATGCTTAGAGCAGTAGAAGCCACCACTACTCGTACTTTCCCATCCCCCTTAAAAGACTGTACCACTCGTTCCTTGCTATGGGGCCAACAGCTTGAGTGGAAAATCCCGAGAAGACAATTTGGCTGTTCTCGTGACTCTTTGGGAGAATAGGCATCCTTACCAAGTTTCATCATTAAATAGTTCACCACACTTGCGATGTCATTCATGGTATTACAAAATATAACTGTTTTGTCAGCTGTCTCCCCTTTTTCTTTTACGTGTTGAACCAACCAGTCGAGTCCTGAAAAGATGGAATCCTTTTTGGTACTTATCACTGCAAAACGCAAATTTTCCCGGTTTGGACTGACATGAATGGTAAGGGGCTCCTTTAGAGAAAGCTTTGAAACAATGACAGAACATGTTTTTTCATCAGCTGTACCAGTCAATGCTGCAAAAGGGGTCCCTGTCAAGAACAGTAGGAAATAAAAAAGGAATATAAGCAAGTGAACATAGACACTGGTTCCAAAGATACAGCGTACATAAAAATAATAAATATTTTGATATTTTTCAGTTGCACTCTGATGTACACGTACCATATTCTCTCTATAAACACCACTAGCATTTATTTTAAACTTGGGAAGCTGGCATTTGTTTGAAACTGCAGTTAACTTGTGCCCTGTATTTTTTTTTTTTTTGTAAAACAGCTAATCAACCCCCTGAATCTACACACGTTTTTATTATAATAAAATATAACTTGACAAGTGTATAGTGAATATCACTGGAGGAGTATAGTGAACAAGAGTATGTTAGTTCGATTTGGACACCATAAAAGAGTGGCACATAATATTAAAATGTTTTATGCAAAACTAACAAGTCAAGATTCCCTTTTGTTTACCTTTGTGAAAAAATGACCGAAGGAGAGCGAGTTCCCCGTAGGCTCCTCGAAATGCGAAGGAATTCCCAGAGTTCTTAACCTTGGATTTCCTGCAAAAACAAAACAATCCAAGCGGTTTGAATTCATATAAGAATAAGAATGTTGAAAAGAAAATGATGAAAACGTTTTGAAAATGACACTTGAACGAAGGTAGGCTTATGACATGACGTACGTGTATAGTCACGATGTAAATTGCAAAACTTTTTAAATTCACCTCTACGAAGAAGAAAATAGCCCCTAAAAGAGAAGTTTCCGAAAAACCTACCTTAAACCCGTCCAGGTTTCTATCGTGTGTGACTCGTCGATCACACAAGCTGCTATATATCTCGAAAATGCTTTGTTTTTCTTTAGCGATTCCAGGAATCTCTTGTCGATCGCACTCTCAGCAGAAGCATAAACAATAGCGAAGTTTCCCTCTTCGATGCCTGTTAAATCGTTGAGTTTATCACTCAAATTGCAAGCACATAATCCCATGGCTTCAACTTCCACAATCTGGTCGTTGATAATGCTGGTCAGAGGGCAGATAACCAGCACACAGGCGGCATGATTTTTCTTTTTGGCGAGTAATACAAGCAACTGAAAGATAAGACTTTTACCGAAACCAGTCGGTAAAACCGCCACCAGGTCTTTTCCTTCGCAGAGTTGTTTCAATGCTGTCTTCTGTTCTTCTTTCAAGTTGAACTTGAGGCCTTTAGTTTCCAATTCTAACAATAATTCCCGTAAAACAAACTCGAAATCTCTTCCCACTTCTTCCGCCATATTTGAAAACGTATGCTTGAAACGATCGTGTTACATCGTGTTACTGAAATAGCGTGATGATGATTTCAACCAATCGGAACAAGGTATTAAGTAGGTGATTGACACATATCTAATTCTAACCAATCGCGTTTTTTCCGCTCAGGATCTGAGCGGAAAAGACGGGTCAGACAATGGCGTCATTGCAGGCGTTCCCTTCCCCCCTCCCTCGCGCGCCCTTCGCGTTCTCGCGCGCCCGAATTTCTCCCCTTCCCCTTCCCCTTTGAACGCCTGCCACGCAGGCTAGCACCAGAGAAGATAGCACTGTAAAAAAAAATTATTGCAGAGGAGCATGAATTACAAAAAACGTTCGCAGAGGAAAATTTCTCGTTCCCCCCACACCCTCCAGAAAAATAATGGTCCATCCCTAAAAATTGCAAAAACCTAGTAACCGCCCCTTTAAATAATACAGCTGGGTATCACTTTGGGTATCAGATCACTCCTCGCGTTATAAGTCTTTTAAAAGTAAAAGGGACCTTAATTCAGTTCACCGCTACCGACAGGAATGCTTTCTCGTCTGAAGCAACAGTGGAATCTTCGATTCGTAGCCAACAGACAGCTGTTAAACAAGTCGTCATTATTCTTTAAAGCGAACTGTGCCACCGCTGCTCAATCAACTGCCCTGAGTTCCCTAAGCGTACAGAGCGCCCGCAAAACAGACGCCTCTCGAATGCTGAATGTGACTTGGAACAATGACACAGTGAGTCGCTATCCGTTTGTGTATCTCCGAGACAACTGCCAGTGTTCCGAATGTTTCCACGAATCTTCCCTCCAGCGATCGTTCGACACGGTTGGCAAACTGAACATGGAGATTCAACCGGAAAGGGTCGATGTTTTGCAGAATGGCGAACAGATCTCCGTTACTTGGCCAGACAAGCATGTCAGCGTGTTTAACTCGCAGTGGCTTCACTCCAGACGTCTGGCGGAAGAAAACGATTTGTCGAAGGAGCGATCGTCGCTCCGCAGAGAGGGACTAACATTTTGGAACGCCGAGCAACTTCAAGGAAAGATTCCGCGCTATGATTTTCAAGACGTCATTGAAGATGACTTAAAATTGTACGAATGGATGCATTCACTCCATAGCGAAGGAATTGCTCTTGTGACAAACACCCCACGACAACCAGGAGAAGGCAGTAAATTATGTGCAAGGGTGGGATATTCGAAAACAACACATTATGGGTAGGTTCCACTGTGCGTGTATATTGGGCAACCCTCTGTTTTTTTTTTTTTTTTCTTTTTTTTTTTTACTGTGTATGTTTCGTTGACGTGACATTATGGACAATTAGTATTTGCTTTTAGTGGTTCGTTGATTGGCATTTAGTTTCGTAATTAACATTCCTGAAGTACGTTGAAACTTTGTGATTTTGAAAGTACAGTTTATGATTCATCTCGCTGACCCGTTTTGCTGACCTGTTTACTGATCTGTTTGCTGACCTGTATTTAGAAGTATAATTGAGTTAACCTACTGCCGGGATATCGCCGGTTTTTAAAAAAAAAGCAAGAGGCTAGCTGGTAGCCTGTACTCATGCGCTTGCATAAGAACGTTTTATGGTTTATTTTTTAACTGATCTTAACTGGGTCACGCACCCCTTCCTTCTAAACGAATTTTGCGTGACATTAAGTCTTGTTTTGTTTACATATAAATATCAGATATAATTTATTACGACTGAATTTACAACTGAAGTTAAACACGTTTTATAAGCATTTCTTTACTATCGATCTCAGACGTCCTTGGACAAGGGATTTTTTTCGGTCCGCTTCACGGGCCGTTGGTTTCAGTCTGTGGTTAAAAAAGTGTCGTCACGCGATGACATTTTTTTGGCTCTGCGGTTTCAAAAATGTTGATCACGTGATGCTTTATTTCGACTTCCCACGGCCGTGAATTCATTTTCGCGCCAACATGTCCGTTGAACAATTTAAGGTTTTTTACGGCGTAGTTTTTCGTTTTTACCTGTAGTAAAGTCGCCACCGGCCTGTACTATCGTATCTATTATTCCGCTTTTTTATGTCATTGGACAAAGCTTTCCCTGGATGATAGCTTCGGCCGGTTTTACTCCCCAACATCTTTGATCACTTTGCCGGTTTTCTTTTTGGCGCGAGTAACCGAATGGCGTCACGTGATCAACATTTTTGAAACCGCAGAGCCAAAAAAATGTCATCACGTGACGACATTTTTTTAACCGCAGACTGAAACCAACGGCCCGTGAAGCGGGCCGAAAAAAATCCCTTGTCCAAGGACGTCTGAGATCGATAGTAAAACTAGCGACAACACAAAGAAAAATTCAATCAAATTGATATCAACATAAATGCCCATCGAAAAATGTAATTTCCTTTCCAGTGAAGTCCAAATGCTAGTGGCTTGACTCGGCTATTTGAAAACAAGAACGTGATTACGGGCACGCCGAAACTACGAGGTCGCGTGTCAACCAATCAGACCAGTGAAAGTCGTCCCGCGGGATACGGGGGGAAACTTTAAAAAAACAAGGCGATTTGTGACTACAAAAAGCGGGACGAAAAGAAACCTTACCGAAACCTTGACTCATGCCGCTATGCGCATGAGTAAAAAAACCTCTGACACCCTGGGTACCAAACATACAACTTAGTTGGATGAATAGATTCCATAGAGCAAAAACAAAAGCAGTAGTTTGGAGATAAAGTACAGGAATGCAAGGATGCAAGTGGATTACAGTTCCCTGGCGGTGTAATTTTGACATTTCTGGCCGTTATTTCGTCTGTTTAGTTCACATTTATTTGCTTCTATCACTTTTGACAATGGCTTGAAGGTTCGTTATTTCCACTCGCGTGAATATTCGGGTTTCTTGTTCGGCCAGCGTGTTTGCTTTTCGACTTTTCGATGACGCGCAGCGCAGTAAGATAAATATTTGGTGTCATGGCGTGTTATTTCCCGGCACTTGCGTGACTATTCGGCTCGCGTGTTTGTTTTAACATATTAGAAAGCGTAGCGCAGCAAAATAGATATTTGGTGTAGTGGCGCGTTATTTGTCCCCTCGCGCTTAAAGAACGAAATTTATATATGAACAACCGTGGACAAAATAGCTTGGGACACTTAAGAAAATACTACACAATGACAAATTTTTTTTAAGAAAGAAGCTATCGTTCCATTTCCTGGTCCCCCCTCCCCCGTAATCGGAACAGGCACAGGCACAGTGTGAATAGGAACAGGCGCAGCGTAATAAGAACACACACACAAACACACCATATTACATGTAAGAGCTGCTGTCTGTAAATATCGAGAACTCGCCATCAAAACTGAATTTTCGGATTTATTCATATTTGGTCAGTAGAAACCCTTGGCTTTGTTGTGGTAGACCTTTCATGGCAAATACCACCAATACAGTCCTGGCATAGTAAATTTTGAAACTCAATAACAAGATCTTTGAAGCTCGAGTTACTTCAGTATATACTGGGAGTGTAGCGCGTGTTTTTCGTAAACGCAGAAATTCCGGAGAAATGGTTTCAGATGCGCTGTGGGTTGTTAGCTTTAAATGCGTAGTAAAAGGCTACCAGGATTGCCCCTTTGACGTGAAGGACGGCGAAGATTTCAAAGTTTTTAATAAAATAGGCGAGAAAGGCCGTGCTTTTCGAATTGTAAACGAGCGAGGACAATTAGGTCATCAGTTCAACGCGAACTGGTTGCTTCCCTGTGGTCTGTTCTTTTACTGCTGTGGACAGTTTATTTCCCGTTATTTTTGTTATTGAATAGTCAGTAATAAAAGGACGAGAAAAACCTGTTTTCGACGGGCTTGGTTTGTATGTATAGGTTAACCAGAGGTTGTGTACAGTAATCGAGTGGGCAGTCAGACCACATAACATATGGGCTTTGTTCAAGCGAATTTATTCACCGAACACATTGGATTGTGTTCGATTGAATTCGGTTGCCGAACTCAATCGAACACAATCTAATGGATTGAGTTCGATTGGGTTCGATTTGTTCGATTGAGTTCGATTTGTTCGGAAATCGAACTCACACAAAATTCGGCGTTTGATTTCGTTCGATTGCCGAACTCAATCGAACTCAATCGAACTCGATCGAACTCAATCCACGGATTGGTTCGTTTTCCGAACGTTCGATTTACTATGTCGGGAAACATGTAGCTTGGCTGAGAGTGGGGTTAAGAAAAACATTGCAGTCATTGATTGAATCTAATAGGAAATTTCTCTCGTTGGATCTCAAATCACATAGTTTCAATTTTATCGGGTAATATTTAGTACAGATGAATACTTCTGCTCGGATTTTTGACAAACTGGAATTCAGTTTCCGATCAGCGCCGCGGATAGTTACTTTTGTAACTCAGAAACCTATAAATCAAACAGCCAACATCTTGTTCACAGCGGCTTGGAAATATGGTTGCTTTGTACAACTTCACTTACCAAAAGTGATTTTAAAATCTTTGAAATTATCACCTGTAATAAGGAAACTACTATGTATAAGATGTACTTTGGGCAACAAATTTCTCTTGAGATAGTTTTCGGCAACCTTTCATGTTGTTGGCATCGGCGCAAAGAGAGAAAGGTCAACTAGCCTCCATGACAGGCGCTTTGTGAGCCAAGCGAGGCGAGCGAAGCATTTCGCGCGAAGCGCGAGACGAGGAGAGGGAAAAAAATCCCTTGCCCTTCGCTTCCCCTTCCGACCCTTGCCTTCCCTTACCCTTCCGACCACCAATATTTCCGTTCTACAAAGGTTGCTGGGATTGCGATGAATCCTACATAGGGAAAATAATACGACGACTTCATGTGACAGAAAAACCGAACATTTCAAGGCCCTCGCTAAACGTGACCATACATTAGCCATTGCTGATCACATCAAAATCACTGGTCACAACATTAATTGGGATCATTTCGATATTTTAGCGTCCGGCAAAACGGACTTTCACTGCAAAATTTATAATAAGGAGACTTGGTTGATTCAAGAACTACAGCCTTCCTTAAATGTTAACGTCAGCAGTGAGAAGCTGATGCTTCATTTAGCTGTAGCTTCTTAGGACTGACAGTCCGTACTATTAAATTTAATACTGTTGAACACGAAGTTCCGGTATAAAAGGACCCTGGCCTGGCCATTCTCACCTCCAGTCGTCAATCAACCACTGAAGCATTAACAACTGACAGAAAACATGCGCCATTACTAAGACCATTGCTAACACAATTTGGAAAAACTTTATGAAAGTTATATCAGAAGTCTTTATGAACTTCTATTTCTTTTTTTGCTTAGGTAAAATCTTGGTTTAGTACATTTTTGAAGCAAATTATATTTAAAGGACGCGCAAGTTAACCACGTTTTATGACTGAAAGACGCCTTAATTTGCATTGGGTGTGAAACGGGGGGGGGGAGCTAAGCCTTTTATACCGGAACTTCGTCTTTAAGATTGTTTTTCTTAATCTTGGTTTCAGACCCCTAATTTTGAACTACAGTCAAACCTCTATTAAGCGGTCACCCTCGGGGAATAGCCAACTGACCGCTTAATAGAGGTGTTCTAAATTTAGCAAAATAATTGGCAAAAATTGAACTAGAATGTGAAATGATGGTCACATGATGTACAATTTATTGTTAACAACAACTGTAACGCAAAATATGAGTAAATAAAAATTAAGTAATTGCCTGTACAGTACAATATTGTTCGCAATGCAAGTGTTTTTGTTGCAACTGAACCTCATCATTTAACGGTTTGACATGACATTTAAGAGGAAGCGAAAAAATCAGTAATGGCTGACTGTGCTTTAGTCTCCCACGCAGCCGTTTTTAGGGCTCACGCAATGCTCCTCCCGGAGGAGCATTGCGTGACGAGCCGTGACGAGGCGTGACGAGGAGGTCTAGGAGACTAACTGTGCTTTAGGACCGGGTAGCTTAATGCTGTGGGATGCTGTGTAGCAAATCACACGCTTTGCTTAATGCCAGTGAAAGTTCTTCGTGACCATTAAACTCTGCAAAGTTTTTCAGCTGTTCAGCTTGTTCCTCTGCCTTTGTTACTGTCCACACAAGCCTATTCGCCCAAACGTATGCATTCTCGCGCCAATTACACCAATCATGTTGTGTTTAATGAGCTTTTAAAAGAAACTGGACATGCTAGTACCGTCTTGTCAAAAATACTGCATTGTAAAATAATTAGGTGACCGTTTAATAGAGGTCAAAAACAATAAAATTAGCTAATTGGGAAGTCTAAACGGTGACCGCGTCCGCTTAATAGAGGTGACCCCTTAAAAGAGGTCAAATTTACAATAAATGTGGGAAGTGATTTCTGGGGATTTGATAAGTGACCGCTTGATTGAGGGTGACCGCTTAATAGAGGGCCGCTTAATAGAGGTTTAACTGTATATAAACAGTTTTCAAACACTGCAACGGTTACTTTTGAAAATGTATGTCGCTTAGCATACGAAACGTCAAGTTTATTATAAAAATGCGCTGCTTTACCATGTTTATCACCGCTGTTTGTGTTTTATTTCTTTAATCAGGAATATTTTTATTCTTGAAAGTTGTCTTGTCCCTGTGGCGGTATAACCTAAGAAAGTACCTAATACCGTCCAGGGGACACACTAAATGATATTATCCATTTACATCACTCACATGTGGGTTTTTACCTTACAACTTATTTCAGGCTTTGCTTGTTATAGGTGTGCACCAGCTCACGATGAGTTACCAGATATATTTTGGTGCTCAGTGGTCTTGTCCCTTTGGGCGATATTATCTAAGGAAATAGTACTGCTCAGAGGGACATGATTGATTATATCACCAGTCAGCTATGACATCTTGCTTTTTATTTCATGACTTATTTCAAAACGTTACTGTATGCAGGATCTACAAGTTTTGGATAAGTTAATATAAATATTTTCATACTCGGTTGCCCTGTCCTTCTGTAACCAGGGGACACACTGGATAATATCAGAAAGACTAATCAAGAAAATTAAATACTGTATAAAATCTGATGTTCGTTTTAAAATTCTGTACAAAACGAGAAAAATCCAACTTGAACTGTAAATGACATGACATGATACGTGGTTCGCGAGATACACAATTCGACACAATCCTTGATAGAGCAGAAAGCTTGGATTTTTTCTTGTTTTGTACAGAATTCTAAAACAAACATCAAATTTTACACAGCGTTTAAGTTTGGCTGATGGAATAATACCCATGGAATGATACCCATCCATTCTGCTTTGCGCTATTTTATATCTAGATAAGGAACAGATGCTACGCCGATTGCAACAAATTACCAGAGAGAGATAATCATAAACCATTGTCAAAGCGTGTTATTTAATAGATAATTACTGATCCTCATCAAATCCCATTGTTCTCTCTCTGCATTATATCAACGATTGCAGCGTGATTAGGAGTTTTGATTCCAAGTGTCTGAGAAAAACGGGGGCGGTCCTTTTTGTTAGCAAGGGAAATTATCAGGGGTAATACTAAACGTGCTAAAACAGACTAACTGCAATATTTTTTATATTGCAGTGTGCACGCTGCAATATTAAAAATATTGCAGCGTGCACATTGCAATATTAAAAAAAAATTGCAGTTAGCCCGTTTTTACCAGGTTTAAGTATCCCGCCCTGATGATTTCGTTATTAAAAGACCGTTTGGGTCTTACCCTTATTATTTTTGCCGCTAACATTTGTTTAAATTGGAATCCCACTATGTAATGTACAACTGAAGATAAAACTTTCTAAAATAAACAGTACACAAGAAAACTATTCCAGGAGATATGTTAACACAAAGATATTCAATTTATTATAAATCGTAACTTGTTTACACCTCATACAAGGACTGATTACAAACTTCACTTGTTTCTGGCTCAATGGATTTTTCCTTTAACCCTTTTTCTTCTTTTTACCCACTGCACTTATGTTCATTATTCCCGAAGCTGCCTGCAATATACCTAATAATGCTGTGAGCCGAAGTAATTATCTATCATAATTACTGTTTCTCATCAAAACCCATTGTTTTCTTTCTGCATTGTATCTTCGATTTTAGCCACCCCTTTGGCTGTTGTTTTCATTTTGAATACAGTTATAACAATGAAATTAGCACTTATTGTTGCTACGTATACAGTGTGGTGGCCATTACGTAACCCCCAAATCCTCAGTTGTTGTGAAGATTATTTAGCTAATGACAATTTATCCTCACAAAATCGTATTGTTCTCCCTATACATTATATCCTCGATTTTAGCCGCCCCTTTGGCTGTTACATTGATTTTGAATACAGCTATAACAATGAAATTAGCACTTCTTGTGACTACGTACACTATACATTACATAACCCTCAATTCCTCAGTTGTTGTGAGGATTATGTAACTACGATCATGTGTGAACATTAGTATTGAATTTATTTGTTGTTGACGAGAATGTTCACAAAAATTTGCATACTTTATAACCCAGAGTACTCAGTCATTTTATTCAGTACCTAGCTCACTTGTTGGAAGCATGGAGGATTCATCGGAAGACGAATCAGCGATTTTTATCACGCAGAGTTCGCATCGGGGAGTGAATTTTTGCAGTACACCGAGGATATAAGCAAGACTAATAATGGGGGATTGGGCCATTTGCGTATCAAAAGGAAAGTTGTTCGGGCATATAAGAATTTGACTAATGTAGATCGTTGCCCGGTTGAACTGTATAAGAAATATATGTCTCATGTCCCAATGGAAGTCAGCGATAACGTGTTTTATTTGCGAGCTTTGCATAAGCCAAAAGGAAAAAGAAACAAGTGAAGTTTGTAATCAGTCCTTGTATGAGGTGTAAACAAGTTACGATTTATAATAAATTGAATATCTTTGTGTTAACATATCTCCTGGAATAGTTTTCTTGTGTACTGTTTATTTTAGAAAGTTTTATCTTCAGTTGTACATTACATAGTGGGATTCCAATTTAAACAAATGTTAGCGGCAAAAATAATAAGGGTAAGACCCAAACGGTCTTTTAATAACGAAATCATCAGGGCGGGATACTTAAACCTGGTAAAAACGGGCTAACTGCAATTTTTTTTTAATATTGCAGTGTGCACGCTGCAATATTTTTAATATTGCAGCGTGCACACTGCAATATAAAAAATATTGCAGTTAGTCTGTTTTAGCACGTTTAGTATTACCCCTGATAATTTCCCTTGCTAACAAAAAGGACCGCCCCCGTTTTTCTCAGACACTTGGAATCAAAACTCCTAATCACGCTGCAATCGTTGATATAATGCAGAGAGAGAACAATGGGATTTGATGAGGATCAGTAATTATTTCTGCATCCCACTTGATGAAACTTAACGTTTCCGACGTTGTCTTCATCAGCACTGCTGTCATTGCTATTCGTAAACGCAAGCCAGTTACCAGCATGTTTCTGAAAATTCTTCGGGAAGCAATCGAACGTTCTGTTCGATGCAAATAAATTTTTTGCTAAAGTTTTGCACGTGTATATGTTGTGGTGCAATTTTGTCCTTGGTGCAAATTTTATTTTCCTTTGTTTAAAACTCATTATCATACATTATCATACATTACCATACCCCAAAACAAAGGAAAATAAAATTTGCACCAAGGACAAAATTGCACCACAACATACACAATACTCGTGAACAACGAGGATGCTCACTTGTAAAAAAATCTGCGGGAATAAATTGGTACATTGAGGCCCTATTTTATTACCTTGCATGTCTTCAATGTTCTTGAAACATGCAGACCATATAAATTGATAATTAATCTCAAGATTGTCAAATTTTTAAAAAAAATTATCTAGCGGTTTCCAAATTATCATCACATTTGTTGGTGTAGACCAAATTACATACAAAAATGGCAACAAGAGCAGCTGAACGGACGCTAATCAAATCCTTCTTTCGGCAATCGGCCAAAGCAACCCCCTCACTTTTTCACACGCAATTTCAAATGGAATCAAAATACTATGAGATGAAACTACATTCCCAACGCGCATCGTTTTCTTTAGACATTAGCCAAGTATGTTTTTCACTGTATTTATGATCCCCAAAACTTCATCCCCAAACATTTCAAAAACGCTCTCATACATTTCTTTTAAACTTTGTCCAGTTGAAGCCCATAGTCTAATCAACTAGTCCACTAGCGGGTTTTACAAATATTCTCTCGATCTAGGGAAACTTCGCAACTTGTGAATTTCGGAGGGTCGCCATTCCGTTGCCATGGAAGTACCGATGTAAACAAATCCTATACTCCCATAAAGTTCAATGTATTGTGTGTTTGCATGCAAACTGCCCTAGCCCCTCCTCTGCGACTGTTACAAAAGGCACATCGAAATGTAAAGGCGTGAAACTAACATTTATGATAATTTTAATTTGCAGCCATTACTTTGAAGTGCATGCAAAGTTTGATGCTAACAATCTGGCATACACCTCGCAGTTTCTCCCGCTTCATGTCGACTTGCCTTACTACGATTATGTACCTGGGGTAAGTTGTAAATCAGAATTGGGGGTGTAATGAAATTGTGGTTTGACTTGCACATATAAGATTTTGCAATGGTTTCGAGAGAATATAACTGACTCCTACCTTCGGTCTGCGGTCATTGCAGCTACCCATCGGGAGGGGGTACTCCCCTATATAAGCTATGTAGGTGTGTGCGGCTTGAAAATGTGCGGTCTGAAAATATGTGTAGCATTTAAAAAGGTAGTGAAAATCACATATTATGGATTGAAACTGGGTAAGGCTTTTAAGAGGTGAGCCACACATCCCGACATAAATGTTTTGAGTAGTATGCCCCTCCCCTCTCGTGCAGCTACTTGCCTTCAGATAGATTTTGACAGTGTCACAATATGTGACATGCTGTAATATTTCTTGTGTGTGACTACAGTCTAGCAATCCAGCAATCCAGTATTCCAACATGAACAAAATTGTGGAACTCGACTTATTTTTAGTATTCTTTTTCTTATCACTAATTATCAGATTATAAGCCAATATTATTCACTGGGCCGTTGCCTTAGCATTTACATGTACAAAAGTCACCTCCCGGGGAGAGGGGGCGGGGGTACTCCCTATAATGGGCTATACGGGGATGCTCCGCCCGAAAGGGGTACCTTTTTACTGGAGGTATATGAAAGGGTAGGGATTTCACTAGTTGAAGTATATGAAAGGGTAGGGATTTCACGAAGTATAGAAAAGGTTAGGGAAAACACGAGTTGAAGTATAAAAAGTGTAGGGAAAACTGCCATTTAAGTATTATGAAAAGGGTCTTCCAAAATTTATCAAACAGACGCACGTAAAGGCTATATGAAAGGTGTACCATTTTCGGTGAAAGGTATATGAAAGGGGTACCTTTTCTGTCAAAAACAGTATATGAAAGGGTAAGGGTTCGGACCTCGGGGCGGAGCATCCCCGTACAAAACTTTGTTGAGTCCCCGGGGGGGGGGGGGGGTGGGGTCACCTACCCCGTGTCATGAACGAGTTTCTCACAAATTGACAGTCGGCCTGATTATCCGAAGATTTTTAAATAGGTTTCACAGTCACAGATTTCCTAGTTTCTCCTCACGATGAACGCGTCTCACTCCCACCTAAGCGATTATATTACACCATTACAAAAGTCTTTGAAAATAGGTGCAGCAGTAAACTTTTGTTTCACTTCACGTGTAACTCCATGTCACGCAATGGTCAGCGTCCTTGTACTTCCGGTTTTCGCGCGTTCAGCACAGAACTTAGACTTCCGGTTCTAAGAAATTGCGTAAACAGTGATACGGTATATTCAAAACATTTATTAACCTGTCCGAACCGTTTTTCAATCCGATTACGGGAAATCGTTTTTCCATCGCCCAGAATGCCTGTTGTTCTCGGGACATTTACTTACAGCGCAGAAAATTTCTAGATCAGATATATTGCTCTTTATTATTCATAGACGCTCAAAAATGGTCGCCGGGCACGCACCGCTATACTCATTAACATGAAGTGGGACGGAAAAGCAAACAATGAACGATGAGCGCCATTGTTGTCAGCTTTTGTTTCTCAAAATCACAGGATTACCCGCATATAAGACTGCTCGATGCACATACAAATTTAAATTGGTGTCAGCAAACGAATCTCCGTGCAAGTTTTAGACTGCTAGCATTTTTTTTTCAAAGAAAATAGAGCGTGCAACGATTGATCGAGAATGGCACCAACCTAAGAAATTTTTTTCAGTTCTTCGGCTCAATTCTTTTGTTCGTTCCTCGTGGCTCACGCGCGCGTCATTTTCTATCGATCGCCACGCTCTCCACTCTCTTTGAACAAAAGTAACGAGTGCTCCTTAATGTCTGCAATCTTTGCGTGAGCGAAGTGATTATGACTAGACTTGAATGTCGGAATGTCTTCACGCATAAATTAGGGCTTTCCGATTTAGCGGGAAATCCGAGGTAGTGGAAGTTACAGTCCGAGTTACTGTTGTGAAGTCAGTTTGGTGCTTTAAAATGCTATAAATTACGGAAAACATCGCTTATTTGTTTTGTGATATAGCCACCCATTTCAAAGGCCGAATATTAATTTTTGTCACTGTTTTTTTAAAAATTGTAAAACCTGATTGTTTGTTTTGCAATATATAGTTTCGAAGGCGGGTGACAAGTTTGAACACACTTTTTGTGGTAGTGGCAAAAGCATGAAAGTCTTTTATTAATTTTTGTCACACTATGTTGTTAGAAATTGTTTTACTTGATTATTACTCATGCATGAGTTATAAAATGGCCTCCGTTTTTCCTTTTTTTTTTTTTTTTTTTGGTGTCCGATTTTGCATGCAAATTTATGCACGCATATTTTAAATTGTGCTCTTCCGGTTCACAGCTTCCTGTTTAGTGACTTCCGGCTACTTCACTTCCGGTAAAACAGCGTTACTGAAGTGTCACGACAGCGTCTCCTACAACCATACTTACATTACTAATGTTCACGTTTGGTATAGAACGTTTTCACTCACGTGACCTTCAGTCCCGTGGGACTCAAATGACAAAGGCCATGGCAGCCATGTTGGTGTTCCTAACAAAAGAAGTTAATTAAAATTCTTTTGTACGGGAACAACAATATGGCGGCTATGACGTCAAGTGAAAACGCTTTATATATAAGACGTAGAAGAATCACTGGCTTCATTGTGGTACAGCCTTCATTTACAAAACATTCAATGGTAAACAACGTGGTTTGCAGGAACGATGACTGAATGAAAGGAGTAACTCTTCTCCATGTCGGACATCTTCTTATCATGTTTCAAATATATCATAAAACTTTCTTACGCATGCGCATGAGTGTAGGTTGCTTGGAGCCTCTTAGTGGCTGCGGTCACATCTACGACGTAACTAAAGTTTAACTTAAGTTAGTCTCAAATTACGTGACGTCATACCTAGCTGTAGTTAGTGCTTTCGGTCGACTTTGCGGTCACACCACGCAGTTAACTACAGTTAGTTCTAATTAGCCTATGGATGACGTCAGAATTAAAAGAGGTTCGTGACGGCCCTTATTGTTGATCCGTGAAATGTCAACATGGCTGACCGACGTAAAGTGTGTCTAGTTTTTCTTCTTATTTTTTTTTTTTTTTTTTTTTTTTTTTGCGGCAAACCGTCGGAGAAAAATGAGAAATAAGCTGAAATAACGGATGCTCGACGCTGGGTACACGTGTTGCAACCTTGTTGTATGTAAATTTTTTTGTTTGTTGTTTTTGGTTTCCCCCACGCTTCACGCTTGGTTTTTATTTTGCATATTTATATATGCTCATCTCGCACGTGCGAAAATAATTGTCACATTCCGATTGGTTGTTTGTTTGTAAACTTAAAATTAACCCATGGACCCTGCTTGGGTATAACTATAAAACCCTGCTTAGGGGCCGACCATTTAACTTTTGAGGGGGGATGGGTGATTTTGAAAAAAAATTTCCTGCAAGCGCTTGTCGGAAGAAAGTGCTGTAAGGAAGAAAAAAATGTTACAAAGCTATTTTATTATTTAGACTGAGAGCTGTACAAAATCACCAACGAAACTGTAACTATTCTTCTCTTGCTTCCTTTTAAACTCTGGATTTGGTGGTATCTTTAATAGACCCATAGATATCCAGACAAGTGATGCTGACCCAGGTGTGTCATCTCATGAGAGGCTGGTTCAAATTAGGATGGCCGAATATTTCCAAATTTTCAATTTAGATTTACAGGCTCGCATTCATTATGCACCTAATGACTCAAGGTCACACATTGCTGAACAGGTCATGAGAAGCTTGAATGAAGCAACTGGTGACGGCCGTTCCCTTCCTGTTCCAAAGGTGCCTCTATTTGGGGGCCTTAATCAAGATCAGGTCTTATCACTTACTCAAGATGAGTTTAATGCCCTTGAATCCAAATGCCAAGAGGAAATATCAAAGCTGTGAGCAGAGGAAGTAGAAAGGCGGTATAGAGGGAAGAGGTGCTTGGGAACCTCTATACATTCTCGCAGCTATTCTCAGTCTGCCAATTTCTTCTTCGACGATGTATTCATGAAGAAAGTACATGATTCCTCACAAGCTAAACAGAGGTCTTGTGCAGGTAGTGCCTGAAAAGGTGGATTAACGACAGTAAAGAAAAGCACAAAGATGTGTGTGATGAGAATAGACCTTATAGAATAACTCAGGCCGGAATGATGTCAAAATGCAGCAAATGGCACTTGAGAGAACCTAAATTTGCAAAATTTCCCGGGGGGGCATGCCCCCGGACCCCCCCCCCCCCCCCCCCCCCCCCCCCCTCTGACGAGCGCCTACGGCGCTAATAATTACTCCCTATTTTCCATCATATGGGGTTGGAATCTCTGTTACATTTGCTTGATGTGCATCACTTTATGATATGACAATATTATAATGACTTCATATGACATGAGTGTGACATGGACAGCTGTTTCAGCCTAAACCCTTGTTAGGCCTCATCAGCATGGCATAGCTGATCATCATCATCATCATCATCATCATCATAGCTTTATTTAAAAACACAGTATCCCTAAACTTGTTAAAAATTTCTAATTAAAATTACAATACTAATGAATTTTTCTATGTTTACCTATAAGATTAAAATTACTATAAGGCGGCTTTAAAGGATGCGATAGATGGCTCAGTTTTGATTTCATTTGATAGGCCATTCCAAAGAACAGTGCCCCGATAGTTAAAGCTACACTTTCCCGCTTCCTTTCGGGGTCTATGAACAAACAAATTGTTCAAGTTGTTTCTCAATTTATAAGAATGAACATTCGCTATTGGTCGAAAAAGATTTTTTAGACCCTTAACAATAACAATAATAATAATAATAATAATAATAATAATAATATACGAGTACCCCCCCCCCATCACACACACACACACACACACACACACACACACATCACACACACACACACATCACACACACACACACATCACACACACACACACACCGGATTCTTCTCCTTAATAAAAACACGTTCGTTGTGAGAAACAAAGGGCTATAATGGTCACAGCTGTGTTGTGTAATCAAAAGATATTTATGAGTTCGGTCGGCTGCATTTTATTTGTCGGCAGAAATATCGATCGATGATTTTATGTATAGTTTGAAAAACGAGCAGCAGTGTATTATCAGGTTTAAAAACTCGAGGCGAAGCCGAGAGTTTTTACACATGATAATACATGTGCTGCGAGTTTTTTGAACGGCTTCAAAAACATTCTTTCAAAAGCGTGTCCCTTCGGAATTAAAACAATTGCGCTTTTGTGCAAAGAGTAAATTAGCATACGAGAAAAACAAGTAGACTAGACTGATTAGCATACAACACATGTGCCAAGTCTTCGACGAAGTGACCATTGCTTCCCGGCTCCTGTCGAAAGTTTTGGGATTTTATAGTTCTGAGGGAAAACATCTACTGAAAAAATGCTATACTAAAGTTGTCAGGTACGGTAGATAAAACGGCTGACAATTTTTTTTTGAGAGGTAGAGAACGAGTAGAAATAAGCAGCTTGCATCTGCGAACCAGTCGCTTACCTGGCAATTTACACGAGGGCGCTGGTGTCATTCAAATAACGGCTCACTTGTTAAACTGTTGGTTGTTTATTTTGTTGAAAAGATTCCAAATAGAATGGCGAAAGACCAGATTTCGTAAAACAGTACTGCACAAAAATATTAAAGTCACCATTTGTTGCATTAAGAATCCTGAACAATTACTACCCATATCAGTAATCTTTATATAAAGATTACGTGTGATCTTAATATAAATATCACGGTCATTTTAAAATCATTCTCATTAAAAATTCAGCGATAATTGCATTGTTTGCCCATTCAGCCCCGAACTCCCCTGTGACTGAAATCAAAGCCGCCACCAGGCTTTTCATAATGACCGTAGATTACCAGGTATAAAGGCTCATACATGTGATCGATTTGCGTCGTGTGATTGGCTGATATGCTCATGAATTATTTATGAGTTTTTGAATTCTGTTAAAAAACACTTTTGTAATGCCCAATGGGAGAATCAAAGGTCATCATGAATAATTAATGATGTCCAGGCATTCTTTGCGATGTTTTTCGGTCGTACTTCTTGCATTTTAGACTGCTAGCAGTCCCTCTCTGGATAGTCGAGTGGGCGACCAAATACGCGATCGGCGATTGGAGCGCCGAGCGAGTGAAAAGTAATGCAAACCGAGGGCTCGGTAGACTGCTAGCAGTCCCTCTCTGGATAATCGAGTGGGCGAGCAAATACGCGATCGGCGATCCGAGCGGAGAGCGAGCGAAAAGCAATGCGAACCGAGGGGGCTCTCGCCTCTCCCCTAGTTTCCCCTCGGCTCATTCGCTCGCTCCAGTCTCACCGAGCTTGTTTTCTTGAAAAGGGACTGGTAGAAGTCTCTTGTGTTCCTGAAGTTCCAAAAGATGGCCAGCGAAAGTGACTGGAACTTTCGAATTGAAAAACAGTTTGGACAGGTTGCTAAATACATTATTTGCTTCCAAAAAATGCCAAAAATATTTTCTAATAATTTGTCCTCTTTAGGTTCAAATGCTTCACTGTATCGAGCAAGTGTCAAGTAAAGGAGGTGCTAATCAATTTGTGGATGGCTTTCATATTGCAGAGGAGTTGAAAGAGAAACATCCTGAAATGTTTAATCTTTTATCAACCACACGATTTCAGTTCATTGACGTTGGTGCGGACATGTTTGGTGAATTTCATATGAAATTGGCAAGGCTCATGATAGAGTAAGTTAAGTGTAAGTTACATGGAGGGGTTTTCAATTACACAATGTCTAACCACAACAGATGAGGATAATCCAACTGGAATCCAAAAAACAACTCAAAGGAAACACACGTTGCCGGGACTAAGTACAGAAAAACTTGTGCAAGCAAGTGACTCACAATTGGTTTCAGTCTAACTTCTGATTGATTCAGAAAATGGTGCGAGTTTTGACCGAATCGCGTTTCAACTTTTCCATGCATTCGTCTAAGAAAATTTCCCGCAAATTTTGACAGGTTTTACAAACAAATTTAGTAAAAATTAAAACGCGATTGCACTTTTTTTTGGGGGGGGGGGAGGGGGGCGGGGGGGGGGGAGGGAGTGGCCTTTGAAGCCTAGATTATACTGAAAAAAAATTACCTCCCTTATTCTTACTAATTTCGCGCGTTCGTTTTGGAAAAAGTCGCGAAAATTAAAATCGGGAAATTTAATACAATATTATATAAGAAAACAATCATAAATTATAAAGGTCGTGTGTTATGAATTGATGGTAATTATCCTGAATTAAAGCTGTCACTTCTGTCCTTAAAATTCTTGAAAATAATTCCTCTCTGGTCTTGATTTCGTGCATAGCAAGCTGTTATGTTCTGTTTTGTTTATGTTACCATGGAAGCTAAATTAATTTATCTTGTTGTAATTCAGGTCCCCTTTTCTAAAAGTATATGTAACTTACAAGGGTACTTTAAGTCCAAAATCTTGGCCGGTTTATAGGTCGTTTTAAACTATTTTTGGTAATTTCCAGAAGCTAGTACCCTTCAAAATATAATTTCTTCTTGTTCTGTATAGCTGTTTTGTGAATATTCCTTTAGGACTTGGGAGATTAAGGAAATGACAAAATCACGAAATTAAATACACTTTTGTTCACTTCCTTCCTATCGCGAAAATTACTACTCGCGAAACACAACTCCCTCATTTTCGCGAAATTAAGAAAGAATGAAGTTCTTCAGAAGTTCCAGTTAACCATTCGTCAATTTTTCAGATATCAAATTTGTTGGAAATTATTTGACATGGGATTGCGGTTTTTTTTTTTTCATATAATTATAAACACTCCGTATTTCGTGACCCGATCCCCGGGGGGCGGGGGGGGGGGGGTACTCAACAAAGTTTTGTACGGAGATGCTCCGCCCCGAAGTCCGAACCCTTACCCTTTCATATACTTTTTTTGACAGAAAAGGTACCCCTTTCATATACTTTTCATTGAAAATGGTACCCCTTTCATGTACCTCTCTTTGAAAATGTTACCCCTTTCATTTAGCGCCTTTACTTGCGTCTGTTTGATAAATTTTGGAAGGCCCTTTTTATAATACTTAAATGGCAGTTTTCCCTACACTTTTTATACTTCAACTCGTGTTTTCCCTAACCTTTCCTATACTTCATGAAATCCCTACCCTTTCATATACTTCAACTTGTGAAATCCCTACCCTTTCATATACCTCCAGCCTCAAAAAGGTACCCCTTTCGGGCGGAGCATCCCCGTATAGCCCATTGTAGGAAGTTCCCTCCCCCCTCCCCGGGCCCGCTCCATTTATCAAAAT